>ML297731.1:0-32000 GCA_005239495.1 Nicotiana undulata
CTCCCTCGCTCTTTTTTGAAGGCCCTTTCAATTCTCTTTCTAGTATGGTTCCTCCATAAGAACGCTGAACGCCCAGCTTCGCAGAGCAGCTCTCTCCCCAGCCCACAGCATAGTGTGGAATCTGGTTTTGCTCGTATGCTTGGCATTACTATAGTCGCACCAGTCTTCCTTCCTTTTTAGTGCACATGAACTAGTGCTCGTTCTTACTAAGACTTCTTTATCTAACTTTCATTTTTGAGTGGTTTCTTTGTTCTCTTATTTGGATTGAAACTCCCCTTGCTTTTCTCATTTTCTCTTGATACGCTTACCTTGCCCGTTTAGGTTTTCAAGAAGTAGACCAACCAATCGGCCAATCACGCTATCCTTAACCTCGGTTCATCTTATGCCAACGATGGAATAGCCTCTTTTTCTAGCTATTACTTTCCTTCATTCAGGTATGGGGGCAGGGAATACGAAGCTAACATTGGATTCTAACAAGGCTAAGAGCAGCGGATACGGATAGAAGACCAAGAGCGCTTATGTATCATCTCCTGTCGAAAAGCGAAAAAACCCCGGAATCTCCACAGCCAATTTTCCATTTTTGATAGAAGGTGCTGTCTTTGGTACTACTATTATTTTACACGATCCAGGAACTTCCATAACGTTGGCGTGATTCGGTTTGATCGAGATTAGAAAATCACCATCAATACCTCGGTCTAGGTCCGATATAATCCTTAGTTCCTGATGGGAGTACGGCTTTCTTCAAGGAAGTGTCCCATATGATATTATATTAGTAAAGAGCCCTTGATCCTAGATAAGTAAGCAGATATGCCTATGGCTGGAAAGATAGCACTACTTAGAGGTGGAAAGGGGGGCGGTCGGAGGATGACAGAGCAATCACGCCTTGCTCCCTCCTGACATCTATTGGGAGAAAATTTGTTGCCTAGCATAAAATCAGGGTAAAGTATTGGGTTTTAGGAGGGTTTTGATGATCCAATAATTTGTCATTTCTATCTGCTTATAATTACAGAAGAGTATGTCCAACGTTTTGAAATATTTGTGGCGATGGGGGCTGCTATATGTGACTAGAGATAGAGAAGAGAGCAAAGAATGCAAAAATAGTAGAAGATAACATTGGCGGGATATAACAGTGACACCTCTCTATAACTAACATCTCTATATAACAACCATTTGTCAAGTTTTTTCGGACCGATTTTTATGTCATGTCATAATATATGTCTTTTATAACAACACCTCACTATAGCAACAAACAAATATCGGAACAAACGAGTCTGTTATAGTGAGGTTTGACCGTAATAGGCTTTTTATACGGTCAAATTAATAATTAAAGAGAAGGGTTTTGCTTGCGTACTTGCTGTATATGTTAGTGTCTTCGAGTTCGGTCACCCTCGAACCAAGTGAAGATTCCACTAATATATGAATAGAGTAATAAGATGTTAAAAACTAAAAGAAGGCAGTGTATTGCTTTGTATTGCGTAAATGTAATGTATCTTAGAAATGATCAAACCCATTTATATAGTAGGGGAGTCCTACTCTTGTACAATTCTAAATACAGTAAGCAATCTCATGATTGGCTAATTAATCATCCTCTTCTTGATACGTGCCGGGATTTTTGTCGTGATCCTCGCTCGATTACAGATATTTCAGCTTTCTGTTATTTGGCTCGGTAAACTTCCCTCGGTCTCGCTCGATCCCTATATTGCTCGGTCTTGATCTCGGCCGATCTCGATCTTGATCGTCTCTGGGTCACGAGCTCGGCAATCTAACTTCGCATCATGGCTCGATATAACACGAGGTTGAACCTTGGCCTATCATGTTCTAGTCTCGATTAGTCATACGAATGGCAAGCTTGATTTTGACCGTATACAGATAGTCCCCTCGTTTCTTGGAAAGAATATGACAGGAAACGATATGAATTTCCAAGATCCGTCTCGATGGGTAGTAACGTAAACGACGAACCCGACTATAACGTAAGCGACGAATGGATATCGAAACGTCCCGTCGGTCCAGTTACCAAGGCATTAATTGCATGTCAGTCGCTGGTCGGCCACTACTGGTTCTGAACCGTCACCAGCAAGCTATAAGTACCCTAGCTTTTTCGCATTCAAACTTTTACGTTCAAAGTTCTTCCTACTCTTGCCTTTTCTTCAAAAATCCCTTTGCTTTACAACTTTTGCACCCAAATTTCTTAAACTCTAATCAAACTGCATATTATCTTAATTCTCTTTTCTCTTGTTCATCAATGGCTAAAACTTCCAAGACCGTGCCGCGAAAGGAGGCCGCTTCTTCATCACAATCCGCGGGTGGTAAGGCTGCGGCGGAGCCCCAACATGAGGAATTTGTTCCGGCAGGGTGCCCAACTGTTACAGATTTTAAGGTCGAAAAGACCTCCTCGGTACTGGGCCGATGTGAGCCGGTTTCGCGGTACATATTCACAATCACCGAAGATATCCTCGACAAAGCTAAAGAGGAATGTAACCAGGACAAAAAGCATGTAGTAGTTCCTTCTCCCGAGGAATCGATCACTATCCACGTGGAGGGGTTTCTAAGTGTTTACCCTTACCCCTTTACGTTGTACCCCTTAGACCCAGTCATCTTCGCCTTCTGCAAGAGATACGACGTGACCCTTGGCCAGATCCATCCTTCCTTTTGGAGAATAGTCATTTTCCTCCGATTCTTCGTAAGAAAAATCGAGGGATGTCCTTTCACCCTTGATCACCTTATGCGCCTTTATATTCCCCGACTCTATCGAGGAGGACTGATCAAGCTCGCTCGCGGGGCCAGTAGGGCCCCGTTCTCCAGCATAGACGAATCTCAGGCCAAAGCTGGATGGGACGATTTGTCCGAATAAAGACTTCGGACCTGATCCCTGCTGAAGACATGCCCTTTCTTGAGAAATGGAACATGAACCGTGAGTAATACTTCCCCTTGAATGTTCAATTTTGCTGTTTTACTTCTTATCTTCTTTTCCCATCTATGTTTTTGGTGTCGCAGTTGTGGCCTAGGTGTCGGATCCAATTTCGGAACTCAAGCAATGGGTCGAGGCCCTGGTGTTACAGATACCATAACCCGAGCATGCTTGGATGGAGGTATCAAAGGGTCGAAGGGAGGCCCACAATTATGGTAAGCTTCTCTCTTAGAACGGTTATCGTTCAGGATTCTTCTTGATCTTGCTCATATTTTTTTCCTTTGCAGGCCTCAAGAAAGATGTTTCAATGAGGCCCCCATTTGGTGACGAAGAAGTCCTTCCCCAACCACCTACTCCGAAACAGGCCAGAGAGAAAAAGAGAAAAAAGGCTCTGAGTTCCCCGGGCTCGAAAAAAAAGAGGCCGGCAAGGAGGTCTCGCAAGCCCAGGGGGACATCCGTGCTATGCCTTTGCATTCAATCCACTGATTAAGGTAAGAGTACGAATAATAAGAGGAAGATAATTCCAAATCGGTGGCCCGTGTGCAGGCCGATGTCAGCATACACAAAGTTCTCAAACCGTCAGGCGCTAAAGTTGAAATATCCCGACATGAAGAGGTCGGTGGAGAGCTCTAGCTGAAGTTTCTGAGCCGGTAAAGGTCGAGCCCATTCTTCCCCAAGCTAGAAGGGTCGAGAGAGAGACAGGGGGCGATGGTTCTAGATCTATGCAAAGTGCCCCAATCGACGAACTTTAAGCGGTCGACATCAACGGGTCTCCTCAGATTTCGGATGCCATGATCCGTGAGGCCGGTATGTTGAGTCCTCAGGGGGTGACTGGTATCCGTGGCTTCTTGTATGGGGTGCTTTGGAAGACGTCACCAAACTCGGTGATCTGACCGTACCAAGGAAGAAACCGTCGTCGGGCGCCACCGGGTCTTCATCGTGCCCAAGACTGGTGGATCAATTCCCGATCCCAAGTCTCAATCCTGACCGAAGACGGTTAATAGCTTTTTCTTTCATAGAGGACGCTCGGGTTTTCTTTGCCCCCGTGGGGGTCGCTAATTACCTTCGGCATTTGGTGACTAAATAAGATCAGGCAGTGATGGACGAGGTGGAAACCCCCTGCCTATTCAACGAAGCCCAACAAGCATTAAATCGGGTAAATTCGTGTGTCTTTTCTTTCTCATATATTACAGATTTTAAAGTTGTAAATAACCACAACATCTTTCTTTATGCTTGCAGGCTTCGGTGCTGAATCACGAGGCTTTCCTCCGACATCGGGAGGAAATTAACTCATCATGAAGTTGAGGTCCGGGACCTCACTGAGAAAAGTGACTCCTACAAGCTTCTCGCTGAGAAGCTTCAGGACGATTTAGTAACGGCATGTGATGAGCATACCGAGATGGCCGAGCAGCTATGTGCTTCACGATAGTGAAGATGAATTGGAGATAGTAACTAACGATCTGATCCTATAGGTATGGCAGAGGCTCGAACATATTGGACGGCTCCAAACGGAGGTAGATGCGATACAGGCCGAGGCTGAAGAATTCAAAAAGAACATGGACATCTTAGCCTCGAAAAACAAAATTGTCCAAGCACAACTGGAGTCAGCCAAGACCCAGCTCCAAGCTGAAAAAGAGAAGTCCTCGGTGCAGGTCGAGAAAATCAAGGAGCTTCAATCTTAGTTGGACTTGGCTTTTTCTGATAAGGCAAACTTGGCCAATGAACTCGGAGTGGCCAGATCTAAGGTGGCCGTGGACAACACCAAAGTTGATGCTAAAGTGCCCCAGTTTAAGGTCGATGTCGAGGCTATCCAGGCGATCTCAAATTTTTTTCCTTTGCTTTATTACTTGTATTCACAAAGGCTGAAATGCCTTGGCATGAAACAATAAGGTTGTGTTCGAGGGTTCGAACAAACCTTGACTTTATTGCCTTTCTGGGCTAAGGCGTTGTTGGGGTTCGATGTTACCGAAGTTTTTTCCTCGAAAATATATTAAGTTTATGACTTTGCCGAAGGTAGCCTTTAAAACCGGTTGTGAAAGAATTTTTTCTTTTTCGAAGGCCTATTTTTGTTACGGATTTCGGACGTCTCCGAGCCGTGCTAAATTGGTTGTAGCCTTTCAGTTCGGGGGCTACCCATTGGGATTATTTTCCCGAGTTAATCTGGGCTTTCTCGAAATAATAGTCCCCGAGTGGGGTGGCTGTGGCCTTTAGAAACCGGGGAGTTTCCTAATAGGTCTATTTCCCCCGAGGCCCGACGACTTCGGCTATTTGAATTGAACGAAAGTCCCCGAGTGAGGGAGTGGTCGTTTGTATTTCGGTTAAGTATTGACCTTGGGCACGTTATTTTTTGAAGTACTAAACTCTTTAAGGTATGTAAAGAGGAAAGTTTTTTAAAACATATGATGATTGCAAGGAAAGTACTTCTCTTTTTTCTTGATCGAAACAATCGTATATGTTGTAACGACCCGGTTTATCGTTAGGTAAAAACCTGCATTTAAAATTGTTGTCATTGACTTATTATAGATTGGTTATTCTATTATTAATGTGTTAGAGTTGATAGGCTTGAAATCGGAATGGTTAAATGAGAATTCAGGCACTTAGTCCTTAAGAATAGCCTTAAAATGGGAAAAGTCAACTAAGAGTTGACTTATTGGTAAACGGCCTCAGAATGCTGATTTTATGGCTCGGATAGATTCGTTAGGTGATTTGGGACTTAGGAGTGTGTTCAGAATAATTTTGTGATGTCCGGTGTAGAATTAGGCTTGAATTGGCGAAAGTTAGTTTTTGGCGATTTCCAGATGGCAGTGGAAAATAGGCTATCAGGGTCGGAATGGAATTCCGATAGTTGGAGAAGGTTCGTAATATCATTTTGCATTTGTCTGCAAAATTTCAGTTCAATCGAAGTTGATTTGGATAGTTTCGGCATCATTGGTGGATTTTAGAAATATCAAAGTTCTTAGGCTTGAATCCGATGTGAATTTGGTGTTTTGATGTTAGTTTTGGTTTTGAGAGTGCAACTAAGTTTGAATGGTGTTATGGGATATGTTGGTAAGTTTGGTTGGGGTCCCGAGGGGCTCGGGATTGATTTCGGGTGATTAACGGACTCATTCGGACTTGAATACATAGCTGGTTTTCTGGTTTTTGTGCAGCAGAGATTACTTCTCTGCGATCGTGGGGGGAAAGCCGCGATCGCGTAGTACATTGGGAGAGGGAGAAAAATTTACTCTCTGCGATCGCAAAAGTGTATCCGCGATCGCAGAGGTCGATCGGGTAAAGCAGTGCGATCGCGTGCTCTAGATCGCGATCGCGTAGGGTGCCAGTCAAGCGCGTGGGTGAGGTCAACTGGTCATCGCGGCCGCATGGGGGTATGATGCGATCGCGTGGCTGTGGAAGGCTAAGCTTCGCGATCGCATGGTCTATTCCACGATCGCGTGGAGTAAAAGAGAGGCAGTGGGGTTTTGTGCTCCGCGATCGCGACAGGAAGTCCGCGATCGCGGTGAAGAAATCACTGGGCATATTTAAATTAAACCCTCCGCGACTTAAACCCTCTTTTTCACCATTTGTGTACGGACAGAGAGTTTTTTGGGCGATTTTGAAGAGGGAATTCCTTTTTCTTCATAGAGATAAGTATTTTGATTATTAAAACTCGTTTATGGGTGATTATAGACCATAATCCCAGCCTATAATTCATGAAAAACAGTAGAAAAATAGGATTTTGGGGCATGAGATTATGAGACCTTTAGGGGTCGATTTGAGGGGTCAAACGGACTCCGATTTTGGTATTCTTTATATGTACGAAATCGTGAGAATATGAAGAACATTTTTCTGTAAAAATTTCTGAGTTTCGAGATGCGGGCTAGGGGGTCGGGTTTTGACCATTTTCGAATTTTTGAGCTAAATTTGATATCTTTCAATTGGAATTCGTTCCTTAAGCATAATTGATGATAAAAATCTGAACTTGGTAGATTTGGAGCCTTCGGAGGTTGATTCGAGAGGCAAGCGCATTGCGGAATAGTTTTCGGGCTAGTTTTGAGGTAAGTAATGTCTTTAAATCTTGTTCTGAGGGTATGAAACCCCGGACTATGCACCCTTTCACGGGTTTTGAAATGAAAAGGTGGAAACTTTGGAANTAAGCCGTGTTTGGGGCCTAGTGCCGACTTGTTTACCCTTTGAGGGTTGTGTTCCTATATTTCCTCACTGGTATGCTATGATTTTCGCACTCAGTCTTTTCCTGATAAATTGTTTTGACACTCAGAGTATTTTGATACTATTTATTGAAAAATGAAATACTGCTTTGGGTCGAGAACCCGGTATGTTTATGGCCTAAGGGCAAATTGAGAGTGTCTGACTGAGTGGTGAGGAGGCTTTCAGGCCTTATGTTATTATTGCGCTTGGGCTGTAGGAGCACCTCCGGAGTCTGTACATACCCTCAGTGAGCGCTGATACCGATATTGAGTGATGATTGTTCGCGGGGCTGATACTGAGTGATGATCGATACTGAGTGATGATCGATACTGAGTGATGATTGATATTGAGTGATAATTGATACTGAGTGATTGAGGGAACGCCTGAGGGCAACTGTTACGAGAAATGATTTTGGCCCGAGGGGCAGATTTGTGATGATTTTACTAAGCTTTCGAACTACGATTTACTTCGTTTTCAAACTGGCTTCTACTGAGAATTTTACTGAGATATACTGATATTGCACTTGTTTTCAAAGGATTTCTTGAAACTGATTTCGAACTTATTATTTGATGAATACTACATGGTGACTTGGTGTTTTACTGGTTTTGTGAAATTGTGTATCTGTACTGTGTGTTTATATTACTCAGACTGTGATTTATTTTTATTACTACTGAGTTGGCGTACTCATAAAGACTCCCTGTGCCTCTGTGCACAGACCCAGGTACTAGCTCGCAGCAGTAGCTGACGCAGGTTCGATAGCAGCAATTCACGGGATTTTGAGGTAGCTGTACAACGTCCACAACTTCTCCATTTCCCTTCCCTATTTAGCTTTAGCATTTGATTCAGATACATATACTATAGTTTTAGCAGATTTAGATTTATTTATTCTTAGATGCTCATGACTATTGACTCCAATTCTGGGAGGTTGTTTAGAGTTGTTTAGTTCATTATTGGGGGCGCTAGACTTATATAATTTCTTTCTTTATTATGACTGTTGTTTATTATTAAATTGTGAAATGTTATAATTGAACAAAACCGTAGTAATGTGATGGTTGGCTAGCCTAGTTCCACGATAGGCGCCATCACGGCCTGTTAGGATTTGGGGTCATGACACATGTGTACATGTTTTATGCCACGACTCGAGAAATCTACGTGGACTCGTTTTGACCGTTTGTCCCTTACAATAAATCCTATCTATTGAGACCCTCCCTTTATGAAGTAGTTTCCTCGTTAGAGTTGATATTCAAAGATAACGGATATTCGATGGTAGCCCCCAGTATTCGAGGTTGATTGCAAAGGAACCTCGGATATTGTTGAATTGATCTTCGGTTCCGATTCATAATCGGGATTGATTCTAAGTTATCACGATTCATTGTTGTCTCGTTACAAACCTTGAAACCCATTTGGGACAAAACCGGTCTAAGATAATAAAAAAAAAAGTGCAACACGTGCTTTCAGACCTAAAGACTTTGTTCCATTCGCCCAAAAATCCATCGTGTTAGTCTGAAATTAAAAAAAAAAGGAAATGGAAAGGGGTGATACCTTGGAAGTAATACACTTTTAGGTAAGATATGTTCCAATTGCTCGGTAGTTGTTCATTATTCATCGTTACGATCTTGTAGGACCCTTTTTCGGTGACCTCGATAATCTTTTACGACCCTTCCTAATTCGGACCCAATTTTCCTTTGTTCGGGTTTGGGTTGTTGAGGGTGACTTTCCTTAGCACTAAGTCCCCGATGTTAAAATATCGAATATTGGCTCATCGATTGTAGTATCTCTCGATCCGTTATTTTTGGGCGGCCAATCGGATGGGGGAGACTTCACGCCTTTCATCCAATAGTTCTAGGCTCGTATTCATGGCCTCGTCATTTGATTCCTTTGTTGCATATCAGAACTTGATACTCGGCTCTCCAACTTCGACCGATATTAGAGCTTCAGTGCCATAAACTAATGAGAATGGGGTAGCTCTGGTACTGGACTTCAAGGTTGTGCGGTATGCCCAAAGAACTTCGCATAGAATTTCCTTCCACTTTCCTTTATCGTCAGTTAGCCTATTCTTAAGATTTTGGATGATGGTTCTTGTTGGTCGATTCGACTTGCCCGTTCCCGCTAGGATGATAAGGTGTTGATAGGATTCTTTTGATCTTGTGATCCTCGAGAAATTTGGTTACTTTGCTTCCGATGAACTGTTTTCCGTTATCACGCATAATTTAGGATGGCATCCCGAATCGACATATGATGTGATCCCAAATGAAGTCGATGACTTCCTTCTACCTAACCTTCTCGAAGGCATGTGCTTCAAACCACTCAAAAAAATAGTCAGTCATAAATAAAAAAATTGAGCTTTACCTGGTGCCCAAAATCGAATGGAGTAGTTCCCCGGGTTGGTGAATCATCGGTGCATGTATTTGGCATTTGTTGCATTTTCGAACAAACTCTTTCGCATTTTTTTCCATGTCGATCCAGTAATAGCCGCCTCTGATTACCTTTTGGACCAATGACTCGGCCCCGGAATGATTTCCGTAAGAGACCTCGTCAACTTCCCTCAGAAAATATTCGGTATCTCCTAGTCACAGACATATCGCTAGTGGACCATCAAACATTCTCCTGAACAAGGTTCCATCTTCGGACAAGGCGAATCGCGTCGCCTTCGTGCGCAGGGCCCTCGATTCTTTTGGATCCGAGGGAAGCTTCCTGGTCTTCAAGTACTCTATGTATTTATTTCTCCAATCCCAGGTCAAACTTGTGGAGTTTATCTCGGTGTGGCCTTCTTCGGATACCGACCTCATAAGTTACACGACGCCCCCGAATTGATCTCGTTGTCCTCGACCGATGACCCTAAGTTTGTGATGTGTGGCTATAATTCATGGTTTAACGCATTATGTGCCTTATATTTTGCATGCTTTAATGGTGCCTTAATGGAGTCTATTTCATGTGTAGGTGAATTGCAGATGGAAGGCGAGCTAAATGGATGCATAAACGTCGAAAATGCGCTCAAGAATCAAAAGGAGTGACCCTGGCCTTAGCCAGGATTTTTCCATCTAAAGTCAGGCTGACCCTGGCCTTAGCCAGGCTTTTTCCATCTAAAGTCAGGCTGACCCTGGCCTTAGCCGGGCTTTTTCCATGTAAAGCCAGGCTGACCCTGGCATTAGCCAGGCGTTTTCCTTGTAACGCCAGGTTTAAGATCAAGCCCAATCCAAGTTTTAAAGGCTTTAAGTGTTTCCCAGTTTGACTAAAAGTAACCTACACGTTTAGGGATTGTCCCAAAACATATAAATAGACCCAAAAACACAACTTTGAGGGACTTTTGCCATTGGAGACAAGAAGAGATCGTGGAACACTACTCAGAAGATCAAAACATTGATTTTTACATCCTTTATTCCTTACTCTGTAATTTAATTATGCAAGTTATTTTGGATTTGATTACTATGATCATGAGTAGCTAATTTCTTTAGTCTAAGGTTTTGGTGGAACCCGTTGAGGATGAACTTATTGTTATATTAATATAGATTTCTTGATTTTCATCTCTATTTGTTCAACTACGTTCTTGTTGTAGTTGATTGAAGGACCCTCACTTAGTTGTTCCTATTTAGTGTGCATCTACTCGAGAGAGAATGCATATTTAGGTAATTGTTGAATAACATCACTCCCAAAGTATATGAGAGATCCATAACCGAGGGTTTAAAGGTTGGATTAGAGATAACGATACCTTGGGTGCAATCTAAAGTGAACAGTAATACAAGTTAGCTAGCGTAACTCGAGGAGAGTGCGTCTAGTAGATTATCATAATTACTCGAGAGAGATTTATGACAGCCTGAGTTTTCATGATTGATAGAGATAATTAAGACAAAACTATAGGAAATATACAAGAAGAGATTCCATCAACGGGGGAAACCATAACCTTAGATCCTTATCGCATATGCTTACACCTCAATATTAGTTGTCTTTAGTTAATGTAATTTCATTCAGCTGTAGTAGTAAAAATACTGAAAAGTGATATTCATAACCTTTGGGAAATTGATTATTGAGAATCGAGTAGTCTAACAACAATAATTGATAGGTTAATTCCCTCTGGGATTCGACTCTGGGCTAAATACTCAGATTATATTTGCAACGCCCGCTTAGTCTTTTTATAAGACACAATTGAGCGTGATCAAATTTTGGCGCCGTTGCCAGGGAATTAACGGTGTTATCAATTAGAGTTGGAAGAAATACACAATTCTTAAGTGTAGTCAATTTTGTTCACTTTTAATTTATATATTAGAATTTTAACGTTCGCTAACTTGGTTCTTCTTTTATATGAATGGGCACAACCCACAGCGGAGAATTTGGCCACGACAATTGTAGTCCCACAAATATAGTCTGAATCTTTTCAGATCACGAACAACATGCTGCACTTGTTGCAGAACAAGGGACTATTTTCGGGGTCGAACATTGAGGATCCTCTATCAGCTTGTCTCATGAACCTAGATGAAGCTAATGGAGAAGACTTGGCAGAGTGGGTACTTGCTCTTGAAGGCTAAGGTTTTTGGAAAATGGAGCTCGAATTTGAGCCTTTGCACTTAGAGGGAAGAAAAACTCCTCCAGCCAAGATTGAGGAGTTAAAAAGAATGTGAGGGGGTGCTAGTGGAGAAGGCCAGAGTAGAACACCAACAATCAATCAAACTATATTTTGAGGATGTCAATGTTGTAGAAGAGATACTAGAGTTAACCAAGGACATTGATGATACGTATTTAGTTGACTCTAGTGTTATTAGTGTTGAGGATGTTGACAATCCTAAAGTTTATGTAGTTGAGCGCATTGGTACACACTCCAAGCATTTTTCCACATTGTGTTTGGATGATGATATGAAAGTAGAGTCATCCAAGCCACTTGAGGAGTCAAGGAATGAGGAATAAGATGCCTACATTCTGGAATGTTTCTTTCCAGAAAGACAGGACTACATACCTTATCTAAAGGACAAGGAGTGTAAAATAGTACAATGGTTGCTCGGGCCTATTAGATTTGTTCCACCACCTCTGGAGCACAGCCAAAAACTTGAAGCCAAATTGGGGGTCCAATTCATAAGTTCAAAGTGGAGGCAAAAAGTGATTCGCGTCGTGCCGACGTTAAATCAAGCGCTTGTTGGGAGGTAACCCAGTTTTATTTTTAAATTTTTATTTTAGTTTATTTATTTATTTATTTTATTGTATTATTCTTGTAGTGTCAATTTTTTATTTTTTAGGAGATGGAATGCAAAGCCATTGGGAGGATGCTATAGCAAACCAAATAGTTGGAACTAAGTGTGGGTACCCGCATGAAGGACCAGGCCTGGGAGAAGTCTGAGTACCCCATTAGATGCTAGTGCTTCGGCCTTTGGCCTACTAGGGAGTTTCTTTTACCCTTTTGTATGTATGAGTGTGCATTGGGGACAATGCACAATTTTAAGTGTGGGGTGAGGATATTTTCTGGGTGACTTTCTATGCTATTTTAGTTGTGTTAGTTTAATTAATTTAAAAAAAGAAAAATAGAAATATGTGGACTCTTCCCGCCGATGGATCTCCTAGACAGTTTTCTTGAGGGAAGTAAGTCTAAAGAAAATACTAAAAAGATTTTTGTTTTAGGTAGTGTAGTAATTCCCCCTTGGTTTTTCTTTGGGCCGCGATTCTTTTACAAGGGTTTTTAATTGAATCGGGTGTAGGTAGTCTTAAATTTTTAGGAGTAGGAACCACGAGGCTAAGAAATTAATCGCAGCAATATCTCTGAACTTTGTGATGCCTTGAGAATAGTCAGTACTCTGGTTGTGACGTTTAGGCTCGATTTTTGACTCTAGGATAAATACCTTAAATCGTGGATTCTTAAATTTGCTTAACTGTTTTGACTGGAGTGTCGTGAGAAAAAAATCAATCCTGAATGAGTTATGTGCCATGTCTGTGTGAGATTTTGTATGTATTCTATGCATTGCATTTGATGTCTAGAACTTGTTCTCTGTGTGTGAGAAGCGAAATAGTAGTATTGTTCAGTCTAGGAAGTGATAGAGGTGTTTCTTTGTTAAGCCAGATATATAAAATTTACCCACCTAATTGTTATGTATCGTAGTTAACCCTGTTGAGCCTATAATCCTGTTTCTTTGGTAACCACATTACAAGTCATACCCCTTTTGTTTAAACTGATCATCTATTTGAACCTTGTCATCTCTCGTAAGCACTTGAATTGTGATAAATTATGGAAAAGTTAATGTGTGGGGTGGTGGGGTGGCTTTTGAGTGGAACGATTGAAATAAGGAGAAAGGTGCATTAAAAAAAAGAGTTGTGAATCGAAGCCACTTGAAAAAAAAAGGAAAAAAAAAAGAAGAAAAAGAAAAATATGACAATAGTATATTGTATGAAAAATAAGTATTGATGATGGTAGCTAGTGATATATGTGTGCTTAAGAAATATGGGGTAATATAAATTGAAGTAAATGTGGAATGTTTGGGTTGGCATAAGTACGGACTTGAAGGTTAAAGTGTTTGTATTAAAGTGCTTAAGGGAGGTGTAGTCACTCAGTCCAAATGTATCCTATCCGACCCGCAGCCTACATTATAACCAATAAAAGTCCTAATTGATCTTAGACTGAATGAACTCGATTATTAGAGTATTACACTACGGGCAAGCCTATGGTACTTCATTTGTGGCATATGAATGTTATTTCTGAGAGAGAGCGAATTTTGTGTATCTTGAGTTCTTATGTCTTAAAAATTCATTGTGTGTGGAACTAGCTCTTTGATTTGGTGAGGGCACATGATTCATAAAGGAAAGGTAATGTTGTTGACCTCTATGTTAGAGTAGTTAGTGAATTGTGAATAAAGCATGGTATTTGTGAGTCGATTATTGAGGCGAGGATGTCACACCTTTGTGCTTAAACTATTTTAAAAATTCTTGGTATACCGAGTCAAGGGATTTGCTTAATAAGTTGTGTTCATGGGTGTATTCTAATTGCTCGAGGACGAGCAAATGTTTAAGTATGAGGTGTTGATGTGTGGCCATAATTCATGGTTTAACGCATTATGTGCCTTATATTTTACGTGCTTTAATGGTAAAAATACACCTCGTTTGAGCATAATGGAATCTATTTCATGTGTATGTGAATTGGAGATGGAAGCCGAGCTAAATGGATGCATAAACGTCGAAAATGCGCTCAAGAATCAAACGGAGTGACCCTGGCCTCAGCCAGGATTTTTCCATCTAAAGCCAGGTTGACCCTGGGCTTAGCCAAGCGTTTTTCTTGTAACGCCAGGTTTAAGATCAGGCCCAATCCGAGTTTTAAAGGCTTGAAGTGTTTTCCCGTTTGACTAGGAGTAACCTACACATTTAGGGCTTGTCCCAAAACATATAAATAGACCCAAAAACACAACTTTGAGGGACTTTTGCCATTGGAGACAAGAGAAGATCGTGGAACACTTCTCAGAAGATCAAAACATTGATTTTTACATCCTTTATTACTCTGTAATTTAATTATGCAAGTTATTTTGGATTTTATTACTATGATCATGAGTAGCTAATTTATTTAGTCTAAGGTTTTGGTGGAACCCGTTGAGGATGAACTTATTGTTATATTAATATAGTTTGCTTGATTTTCATCTCTATTTGTTCAACTACGTTCTTGTTGTAGTTGATTGAAGGGCCCTCAATTAGCTGTTCCTATTTAGTGTGCATTTACTCGAGAGAGAGTGCATATTTAGGTAATTGTTGAACAACATCACTCCCAAAGTATAGGAGAGATCCATAACCGAGGGTTTAAAGGTTGGATTAGAGATAACGATACCTTGGGTACAATCTAAAGTGAACTGTAATACAAGTTAGCTAGCATAACTCAAGGAGAGTGCGTCTAGTAGATTATCATAATTACTCGAGAGAGATTTATGATAGCCTGAGTGTTCTTGGTTGATAGAGATAATTAAGACAAAACTATAGGATATATACAAGAAGAGATTCCATCAATGGGGGAAACCATAACCTTAGATCCTTATCGCATCTGCTTACACCTCAATATTAGTTGTCTTTTAGTTTATGTAATTTCATTCAGCTTTAGTAGTAAAAATACCGAAACGTGATATTCATAACCTTTGGGAAATTGATTATTGAGCATCGAGTAGTCTAACAACAATAATTGATAGGTTAATTCCCTGTGGGATTTGACTCTGGGCTAAATACTCATATTATATTTGCAACACCCGCTTAGTCTTTTTATAAGACACAGTTGAGCGTGATCAGTTTGCGAGGGCATCGTCCTCACTATTCTGATCTCGAGGCACATGTTGCAAAGCCCACTCCTTAAATCGGTGTAAAGTTATTTGTAACTTATCCAAGTATCTTTGCATTCATTCTTCCCTAACTTCAAAAGTCCCGTTAACCTGATTCACCACAAGGAGGGAGTCGCATTTGGCTTCGAGCACCTCCGCTCCCAAGCCATTGGCTAGTTCGAGACCTGCAATCATGGCCTCATATTCGGCCTCGTTGTTAGTAAATTTTACAATTCTAATAGATTGTCTAACCACCTTGCATGTGGGTGGTTTTAGCATGATGCCGAGTCCGGACACTTTTGCGTTCGAAGCACCGTCTGTAAAAAGGGTCCAAATTCCCGAGGGCGTAACCGAGTTTACCAACAATTCTCTTTCAACCTCGGGTACTAGGGCCGACGTGAAGTCAACCACGAAGTCTGCCAAAATTTGAGACTTAATGGTTGTTCGGGGTCGATATTCAATATCATACGCGCTGATTTCTACGACCCATTTGGCTAATCGTTCCAAAAGCTCAGGTTTATGCAAAATATTTCTAAGTGGATAAGTTGTTACAACACATATAGGGTGGCATTAAAAGTATGGTTTTAGTTTCCTAGAGGCGCTTATCAAAGTGAGCGCCAATTTTTCTAGGTGGGGATACCTAGTTTCGGCCTCACTTAAGGTCCGGCTAACATAATAAATAGGAAATTGCGTACCTCGTTCTTCTCAGACTAGGACTCCACTTAACGCTATCTTCGATACTGCAAAATACAAGTACAATTGTTCGTCTGCCCTCGGCGTGTGAAGCAACGACGAGCTCGATAAGTACCGTTTAAGCTCTTTCAAGGCCTGCTGGCATTCCAGAGTCCACGTGAAGTTATTCTTCTTCTTCATCAATGAGAAAAATTGATGTCTCTTATCGGAGGACCTCGAGATAAATCGCCCCAGGGCGGCTATGTTCCCGGTTAACCTCTGCACGACCTTTATGTTGTCTACTACGATGATGTCCTCGATAGATTTGAGGTTGTTGGGGTTGATCTCGATTCCTCGGTTAGATACCATGAATCCGAGAAATTTGCTTGACCCGACCCCGAACGCGCACTTTTTCGGGTTTAGCTTCATGTTATATTTCTTCAATAGACTGAAAGTTTCCTGCAAATGCTTCAAATGGTCCTCTGCTCGTAGTGAATTAACTAACTATCATCAAAACTTCCATAGATTTCCCTATTTGTTCTTCGAACATCCGGTTTACTAGGCGTTGGTACGTGGCACTAGTATTTTTTTAATCTGAATGGCATTACGTTACAGCAATAGGTACCATATTTAGTGATGAACGAGGTCTTCTCCTGATCATCCAGGTTCTTTGGTATTTGGTTGTACCCGGAATAGGCATCGAGAAAACTGAAGATCTCATGTTCGTCCATGGCATCGATCATGCGATCGATATTAGGAAAAGGAAAAGAATCCACATGGAATGCTTTATTTACATCTTTGTAATATACTCACATTCTATGTTTGTTTCCTTTCTTAGGGACTACTACTACATTTGCTAACCCTTCGGGGTATTTTACTTACCGGATGGACCCTATTAAGAAGCTTGGTTACCTCGTCTTGTACGAAGGCATGTTTGACCTCGGACTGGGGTCTTCTTTTTTGCTTCATCGGATGGAACTTCCGGTCCAAGCTTAGTTTATGGGTGGTGATTTCCGAAGGGATCCCTGTCACGTCGAGATGGGACCAAGAAAAACAATCCATGTTAGCTATAAGAAATCGAATAAGTATTTTCCTGAGCTCGGGAGTTAACCCTGTGCCCATGTATACCTTTCGTTCGGGCAGATGTTCGATCAGTATGACTTGCTCCAGCTCTTCGACCGTTGATTTGGTGTCGTCGAAGTCATCGGGGACTATGAAGGATCGAGGGACCCTATAATCATCATCTTTGCCAGTCCCCTACTTCTCTGGTTAAGTCGAGGCCGGTGTCTGTGATTGCTATTTGGCCTCCTGGTTTCCCGTTGAATTTGACACATTCGTCGATGAGAGTGCTAATATCGGAATTACTTCGTCAACGACAAACATTTACTTTGCGGCAGTTTTCTCCCCATAGACTATTTTGATTCCCTCTGGTGTCGGTAATTTTAGAACCTGGTGAAGGTTTGAGGGAACTACCATCAAGTTGTGGATCCATGGCCTCCCGAACAGGGGGTTATACCTCATGTCACCCTCGATCACATGGAACTTCGTATCCTGTATGGTCCCGTCCATGTTCACTGGCAAAGTTATCTCACCCTTAGTGGTTTCACATTCCATGTTGAGTAATCTTAACACTCGGGCCGCAGGCATAACTTGATCCTATAGGCCGAGTTGTTCTACGATCCTCCAGCGAATGATGTTGGTCGAACTACCTGGATCAATTAAAACATGTTTAACTTGAGTCTTATTCATGAGTGCAGATATTACCAACACGTCGTTATGGGGATGCATGATTCCTTCTACGTACTCGCCGTTGAAGGACAAGGTTCCTTTTGGTATGTAATCCCTAGTTTACTTCTCCCTTGTGATCGACACCTTGGTGCGTTTTAACAATGCCCTTGGGGAACGTCGACCCCTCCGAAAATCATGTGAATGGCGTGTTGTGGTTCTTCTTTCTCGTTCTATTTGTTGGCATCTCTGTTCTAAAATGATTTTTAGCTCGATCACTTAGAAACTCCCGAAGGTGCCCGTCGTTGAATAACCGGGCAACTTCCTCTCTCAACTGTCTGCAATCTTCCGTTCTGTGGCCATAGGTGCCATGATACTTGCACATTTGGTTGGGATTTCTTTGGGCTGGATCGATCTGCAGAGGTCAAGGCCACTTTGTATCCTTGATGCGTCCAATAGCCGACACGATGGCGGATGCGTCAACATTGAAGTTATATTCTGATAGTCGTGGTGCTTCTTTAGGTTCGGTGTGCCTGTCGAAGCCATTCTTGCTCATGATCTCACTAGAGATTTGGCCTCGATCATTTCTCCTTTCACCTCGTATAGGGTTGTGCCCAGGTCCGTTGCCCATACGATCTCTATTATATGGCTGGTATCAATCCCTGTTCAATCGTGGTTCTCGATCAATGTCCCTTTTGACTCTGTTGACGGGCCTGATAGGATAAACGAACCTGGAAGGAGTCCCCAGCTGATCGTCTTCGGCTCTAATCTTTGATTGATACCGATTATGCACATCGACCCAGGTAACAACCAGGTATTCAATCAAGTTTTCCTTTAATTGTTGTGAAGCCACTGAGCTTCGTATATTTAGTCCTTGAGTGAAGGCTTGGACGACCCAATCATTGGTGACCGATGGTTGATCCATTCGTTCCATTTGGAAACGAGACACAAACTCTCTGAGAATCTCGTTATCTTTCTGCTTTACCTTGAAAAGGTCTGACTTCCTAGTCTCGACCTTTATGGCTCCGATGTGTGCTTTTACAAAAGAATCTGCTATCATGGCAAAAGAATCAATAGAGTTAGATGGTAAATTATGGTACCATATCATCGTTCCCTTTGATAGGGTCTCCCCGAATCTCTCCAGTAATACGAATTCGATCTTGTCGTCCTCCAGATCATTCCCTTTAATTGTACATGTGTAAGAAGTGATATGCTCGTTGGGATTAGTTGTTCCATTATAATTAGGAAATTTGGGCATGTGAAACTTCTTAGGGATCAGTTTGGGAGCCGCGCTCGGGGGGAAGGGATTTCGTACGAAACTTTTTGGAATACAAACCCTTCAATATTGGTGGTGCCCCAGGATTTGATCAACCCTGGAATTATAGGTTTCCACCTTCTTATCGTTTGCTTCGATCTTATTTTCCCCCGATTCAACTCGTTTTGTTAGTTCATCGAGCATCTTCATGATTGCAGGATCAGTCCCTGATTCATTTTTGTTTGATTTCCTTGACACTGATTCGACCCTGTGAACAACTTCCTAGGACGACACGGGCTCGATCTTTCTTGGTGCATGGTTCTGGTTTTGGTATTGTGCTATTGCAACTTGTTGAGCCTGCAACATCTCGAAGATCACCCAAAGGTTGATTCCGACTTTTTCAGTGTGTTGTGTGCTTTGAGCGGCCAATTGTACATCCCTGCGGATGCTACTCTCTAGATCGACAACCAAATTTACATAAATGGCTACATAGGAGCTGACGTCGATTGGATCTATAGGCGGAACTCCATCGAGGTCAACTGGAGGTACGTCATTTCCTGATGTTATGTTGTCATTTTCATCATGATGACCAAAGTCATTGTCCACGTGTACGGGTGCTGCCTGAGAGTTCGACATGTTGATCCTGGAATCAAAGATACTCACAAGAACAAACATAAAATAGTACTCCCTCCGTTTCAGTTTATGTGAACCTATTTCCTTTTTGATCCGTTCCAAAAAGAATGACCCCTTTCTAAATTTGGAAATAATTTTGGTTAAACTTACAATTCTACCCTTAATGAGAAGCTTTTATAACCACACAAATACTATGGGCCCCTTTTTGAATTGTTTAAGGCCACAAATTCCAAAAGTCTTTATTTTTTCTTAAACTCTGTGCCCAGTCAAACAGGTTCACATAAATTGGAACGGAGGGAGTATGTGTTACAAAGGTTAGTACCAGCAATCACTATTATCCTTAGCCCCACGGTGGGCGCCAAACTGTTTACCCTAATTATGGATACGTGATATAACTTGGAACAAATTGAATATATATATATATATATATATATATATATATATATGCAAACCGAACAAATCGTATAGCCTTCGCATCAAGCTCGGTCATCTTTGAACCAAGTGAAGATTCCACTAATATATGAACAAAGTAATAAGATATTAAAAGCTAAAAGAAGGAAGTGTATTGCTTTTTATTGCGTAAATATAATGTGTCTTATAAATTACCAGTCCCCCTTTATATAGTAGGGGAGTCCTACTCTTGATACAATTCTAAATACAGTAAGAAATCTCATGATTGGCTAATTAATCGGCCTCTTCTTGATACGTGCCGCGATTTTCGCCGTGATCCTCGCTCGATCACAGATATTTTGGCTTTCTATTATTTTACTCGGTAAACTTTCCTCGGTCTTGCTCGATCCTATCTTACTCGGTCTCGATCTTGGTAGATCTCGATCGGTCTTTGGGTCACGAGATCGGCAATCTAACTTCGCATCATGGCTCGATATACCACGAGGTTGAACCTTGGCCTATCATGTTCCAGTCTCCATTAGTCATATGAAGTTCAAGCCCGGTTTTGACCGTATACAAATATGTCTCTTATGCTTCCCCAAGACTAAAATCTTTTATTTTTGTTGTCATTTTTCTCACATTGACTATCTAGTAAAGTATAACAACAACAACAAACCAGTATGTTCCTACCAGGTGGGGTCTGGGGAGGGTAGTCTGTACGCAGACCTTACCCGTACCTAATAGGTAGATAAACTATTTCCAATAGGGAGAATTACACTCCTTATCACTTGGCTCAATAGTCCATAAAAAAATGGCCCACATTTGAAGCTCTTACTCAGTATGGCCCAGGTTGTATATAATGTGTAAATTACTTTTCACCCATGAGCCCACTCCTTTTTTTTCCTCTGTTCTTCTTCTCCACGTGTCCCAATTTTGCATCCCAAACTTTTTCCATCATTGTTATTCTCCATCAACATTCCTCCAGATTCAAAGCCAATAATCATTATTTGGATGAAGAAGAAAAAAATAATACATAAAAGAATAAGTTTTTTGGAGTCATATGAAGATCACTTCCTTCAATAGAGTGGAAAGAATTGTGTTTGCACTAAAGATGTTCATTTGGTAGGTTGTTGGTTCACCAAAATAGAAAGAAGATACCTGCATGGTCTCAATCTTATCCTCATTCTACGTGTAATTCTAATTCCAGCGGTTGATTAAAAACTTAGAAAATAAAAGTCACCATTAAAGATGTTTCAAAGCTTCGATTTAAGAAATTGCGTTTTTTGATTTGTTAGTTGTTTGGATTGGGTGTTGTCCCAATTGATTGGAATCATCGAGAGGAGTTCAACACTTAAATTTGAAGTGATTTGGAGTAGATTTAAGCTAGATTTGTGTTAAATTTCAGAAGACCCCCAAGAAAGAAGAAGAACAATTGAGCTCCATTGATAGGATTCATCTGTATAATAATATATAAAGTTATATAAAATTGTATAAATAGTATATAATAGTGTATAAACAACTCTCATACACAATAGTATATTATTTATATGTATTTGGTAAATTTCTCACATATTCTTCTTCTTCTACACAAATATACATAGGTATCACGAACATTTTTTTACCGTGCTTATACATCTTTATATACTTTTATACAACTATATACATAATGTGCCTCTTTGTATAAAAGTGTATAATGCCGTATAAAAGTGTATAAACATCTCTGACAAACTTCTTATACGATTTCACCTGCAATTCTTGTTCAAAACTAGTCCAAAACCCCATCAAATGACTTCAAATTTTATATACAACCTACTTAGACTATTTCTAATAAGTTCAAACAATACTCACTCCAAATTTCTCGCAAAATCATATTTAAAATTTAACAAGTTAGTTTCATTCTTGCACCAACTCTGGCTGGAGTTTCGTCCTTGGTTTGTCTTGCTGCAGTTTCATAAAATTGTGATTAATAATAACATATAATTAAATAGAAGAAGAAAGAAATATATATTTGGACGAAGTGATTATGAGTTCTGATTCACAAGTCAGTATCAGGGTGTAAATCGTGACCTTCACCACTCAAAGACCGGAAGATATAGAAAATCAAAAGAATAGAAAAAAAAATTCTGATATGAGTTTATTGATATTTGGCTACATATTTATAAATTTGTAACTTGGCTAAAATACTGCAATGTTACCTTATGGAGTGATCTATTGTTTAATTCTTCCTTTTCAATAGACCTTCGGCTCAGAAAAAATAATAAGAAGAAGTGGAAAGCAAAAAAGGAAGAAAGAGGGTGACTTAGTAAAGTAAAATCTAAAAACATTTGATCAAAGAATTATTAGGATGCGAAACAAAGTATTAAGTGTTTATTAGGGTAAGGAAGAAGAGAAACTACTTTTATAGGATTCTATTCTTATTTACTAACTCATTTCAATTGTCCACCTTTGGATAAGACTCCTATCATTTTAAAAGGAAATTCATAAACTAAAAATAACGTAAAATAGTACTTTTCAGTCTCAATTTGATTGTCACTGTTAAATCAACGGAAAAGGGTTCAAAATTTTCCTAAATTATTGGAAAATATTTAAAATATCCTTCATTTATTTATTGGGCTAAAAATACTACTTCATTCACTTTTTTGGTTCACTTATGCCCTTGACCGTTAGGTCAATGTTAAATTAAAAATAATTATTATTCTTTTTGTAAAATTTAAGAAAAATATTTTTGTTTTTTAAAACTAATGCACCAATAGTCCACTAATTTAGTAAAGTCTTTTTTTTTTCCAGTTTTTACAAAATACAATTCAGTTCTTACAAAAAAATATTATTTTTTTATTCCAGTTTTTTAAAGCATTTTTTTTGTAAAAACTTAATTGTTTTTGTAAAAACAAAAAAAATGTTTTTAATAAAATATTTTCGTTTTTTAAAAGCTGAA
The DNA here is from genome assembly GCA_005239495.1 of Nicotiana undulata. NCBI lineage: Eukaryota > Viridiplantae > Streptophyta > Magnoliopsida > Solanales > Solanaceae > Nicotiana > Nicotiana undulata. Next base: position 22,968 of record ML297731.1, read on the forward strand.
AAAAATATTTTCTACAAAAAACGAAAATATTTTTTCTTTAAGAAAACTGAAAAACGAAATAAAACAAAATGCTTTGAGAAAACTGAAAAAATGAAAAAAAAAAATTCAAAAACGAAAATATTTTGTTGAATTTTTTTTCCAGTTTTTAAAAAAGAAAATATTTTATTAAAAATATATTTTTTTCTTCAGTTTTTACAAAAAAAAAAAAGCTTTAAAAAATGAAAAAAATATTTTTTTTGTAAAAACTGAATTGATTTTTATAAAAATTGAAAAAAAGAAGAAGACTTTACTAAATTAGTACTATTGGTGCATTAGTTTAGAAAAACAAAAATATTTTGCAATTTTTTTAATTTAAAGTTTTACAAAAAGGATAATAATAATTTTTAATTTAGCATTAACCTAACGGTCAAAGGGCATAAGTGAACCAAAAAAGTGGATGAAGGAGTATTTTAAGCTCAATAGGTGAATAAAGGGTATTATTAAACCTTTTTCAATAATTTAAGGACATTTTAAACCCTTTTTCGTTAAATCAAATAATAAATAACTTCATCTCGTTATTTTTAATATATAAAATTGACCAAAAGTGCTCGTATAGTGAGGCTCACACTAATCATGCTAATTACTTAAAGAGCACACATACAATGGTGTCAAACTTTTTCGGACCAACAAAAAAAAGAAAATATCCGATCAACGTGATAAAAGAAGTCTAAATTTTAAAATTTCACCGTTACAATTAACAATATTCAATGAAAAATTTGCTAGTTTCTTCAAATAATAGTTATTAATGAATTAAAAAAGAAAAAGACCTAGAGTGAATAATAAGAGACCAGAATTCAAATTCTAGCACAGGCTAGAAAAATTACAGTCAAACTTCTCTATAACAGTCTCGTTTGTTCCGAGCTTTTTTTGGCTGCTATAGTAAAGTGTTGTTACATAGGACATATATTATAACGTAAATAAGAATCGATTCCGACAAAAAATAGTTTTATAATAAATAGTTGTTATATAAAGTTTGACCGTAGATGATTGTTTTCTTATTTTTACATTGGTGATAATTAGGTAACGAACTTGTTAAATGAAATCAAAATAAGGGAGGTAAATATAACAACACTATTATAAACTATATAAGGGAGGTTAATGTTACAAAGTAAAACCTCGGGGAAGAATTCTGAAACTAAGGAAATTGGGGGTTTGTTCATTAGAAGTTAAAAAAGCAATGAAGCAAAGTGCAAGAGATCAGAACTTTAGGGTACAAACATAAAACACAAATATTTCTAGAAAGCCCAAATCTTTTTTATTTGGTGGAGAAAAAATAGGGATTGTGGAAGATTGGAAGTTAATTTTGAGGGTTTTCACAGAAGAAGAAAAATGCCGTGCCTTAACATTTCAACAAACGTCAACTTAGAGGGAGTTGATACTTCCTCTATTCTTTCTGAAGCTACCTCTTCTGTTGCCAAACTCATCGGCAAACCTGAGGCCGTACGTTTATCCCTTCCTCTTTTTTTTTTTTTTTTTTTTTTTTTTTTTTAATGTTAAATTCAAATGCACAAATGTTAAATTATAAGTACTATATTTCATTGAATCACTCTTTTTTAGCCTTATATATGCACAGATGTTCACTTATATGTGTGTATTTTATTTGATGTCGTTCTATGTGCTTGAGTTACTTGTACACTTTATGTTGACTCCAACATTCCAAATAGTACAGTAATATAAAATTACATAAAGAGTAGTATACAACAATTATGCCTCAACTCATTGTCATTGTCAAAAAAAAAACAATTATGCCTCAATCCCAAACTAGTTGGGGTCGACAATGTAACTCGTTTTAGTCTAGTCTATGTTGTGCGGACTTTCTATAACAGTTGCCGCACCCGTGCCGGATCCTTCGAAAATACACTGTTTTTGGAGGATCCGACATGCACCCATCAACATTTTCTGAGAGTCCGGGCAACATAGAGTCCAGTATTTAAGGTTCTCTAGCACTAGATATTCTGAGCCGAGGGTCTATCGGTAGGGGTAAGGTCTTTTTACCCACTATCCTCACAAGATTCCACTTGTAGGATTAGACCGGGTCTTCTGTTGTTGTTGTAGTAGTAGTAGTACTAGAAATTCTCTACAACAAACAACAACTAACAAATCAGTAAAATCCCACTAGTGGGGTAGAAATTCTCTACATTTCCTATATATAGACGAAACACTCATAGCCAATAGTGGACACCTAAACACCCAAGTAATTGTTATTTGCATATATGAATTTGTGTTCCAGTGCAATAGACAAACCCATGAACCTTATGAAGGTTACTATGTTTTGATTTTTGTAATTGGACATTGACCAAAGTTTTGTCTCAATGTACAACCTAAGTTCGTACTTACAAAAAATACTATTTTCTCCTACTTGAATGCTCATCTTTTGGCGCTATGCGTGTTTGATAGTTGTTTGCGCTCGTTTACCAAATATTTGACTCCAGTTTCATGATTCTTACTCTTGCTAATTTGCCATTGTTTGTTCACTGTTACTGACTGAAAATCAAGGATCGTAAAGGTATACCTCAAATCTTGAATAACCAAAATCATTTGCAATATGCTAAACAATCCTATCCAAGTCCGATTATTTAGGATGGAAAGGAAAGAGTAGCTTGGAAATATTTCTTATTCATTCCCTTCCTCTCAGTCCTATCCGTCGACCTGATTATGAATTTGACTGACAATTAACTTCAAGAGCGGAAGAGCCCCTAAAATTGAGAGGAGAAAAGTATGTTGTTACCGAGAAAACTGTTGGTAGAGGCGAGGCCAAGAATAAGCATTGGAATGTTAGGTATTGAGTGAGGAGGACAAAGGAGCTGTTTTGATGCCGTTTCTCAAAGCTAGTTTTACGATAGAATGGCTTTTGACGAATTCTTAAATCTAAGTAGAAAATGATGACCTATTTGTATCAAATGCATTCGTTGATGAATACTTAAGTACGTAGCTTCTTTCTATGGTTTTGCCTTGTACTCTCTATACAGAAGCTCGATTGACATGTTTTAGTGGCGTTGTCTGTTTTGGGTGGTTTCTCTGTAGTACATTAAGATTGCTTTCATTGTGCAGTATGTCATGATTGTGTTGAAGGGATCTGTTCCCATGTCTTTTGGGGGTACAGAACAACCGGCTGCCTATGGTGAGTTGGTCTCCATTGGGGGCTTAAATGCTGATGTTAACAAGAAGCTCAGTGCTGCAATTGCCGGCATACTTGAGACCAAACTGTCCATCCCCAAATCTCGATTTTTCCTGAAATTCTATGATACTAAGGTAATGTGCTTGGCTTCTTAATATTTCAAGGATGGGTAAATTCCCCGCATCTCTCTCATTGCATTCTTCCTGTTTGTTTAGGCCCACCAAAGTCAAGAATATGCACAATGTCTGCATGCTTTACACCAGTGCTAGATCATGTAATTAAACTTTTCACTGTCTAAGAACACGAGGACAAGTTTTATGCTTTTCCGATTCCTTAAATATTAGTAGTAAATATAATGTTCTACTTTAGAGGCGTCGGTCATATATTATTTTGCCCTACTAAATTTGACAATACTGATGACTGCTGCTGCTCTTATTTGCAGGGTTCCTTCTTTGGCTGGAATGGATCTACCTTCTGAATTTCTCTTTGTATTTCACAATTGGTCATCTTTGAGCCACTTATGAACTGTATGTATGTGCTTGGATCTGTATTTGCCAAGTAACTTGATACTAAGATCTTGGAAATGTTGTCTTGAATATGCTATCAGCACTCTTATGCAATGACATGATATCGTTGAAGGAATAAGTTGATTCTTAGAACTAAAGCAACTCATGTTGTCATTATTTTGTTCATTGTGTAAGATGCTCCCATGCGTTTATGTTCTTGTTTCATAAATAGGAAGAACGGTTCATCCAATGTATTGAATGATGTTGACGATTCTTCCCTCTGACAAAAACGTGTGACAAATGGAGATGAAAATGGACAAAGCTTTCTCGGATCGTGTGAATGGGAAGACAGAATAAATAACAAAATCAATCACCGTAGAAAGGTAATGTTTTGTATTATCTCACGAGAGTAAACTTCTTACAAGAGTTTTTATCAGAGTGAATCTTACTCGACCTCCAAGACTACACTAGCCGTTATTCCTATTCTTCTCTACTCGACCTCGACTTTAATGTCTTGATTGACGGTTCCTCGTTGTTAGGCCCTGCTCGACCTCGGCCTTAGTGCCTACGTCAAGGCCGTAATTCCCTCGCTTATTCACTTCTATTTACCGAATTTCCTCATTCGAATTTTGACCAACGAATAATATAATCTATGATATTTTTGTCGTAAGTTCTTGTTTTTCAATTTTTTCCCAAAGAAATTAAGTGATACAATGTTTTAATTTGTACTATACTATTAAAAAACCAAAGCGTTTATTCTTGTACTTCTCCTGTCATTGTTTTGAGGATAGAGTAGCAATAATATGTGCTTAGTAAAATAAATAAAATCAATGTTCAATATTAATCCATAAAAGAACTGAAATGTTTCTGATGTTTAATTGTAAAGGAAATAATTAAATCGTTTTTCTTTTTACCCATATTTTTTAATTAAAACTACTTAAATAATGTCCACCTCTAAACTTCCTGTCAAAATAAAAATAAAAAAGAAAAATCGTCTACTATATAAATGAAAAACCGGTGAATAAGAAATTCATTGAAGAAACTGCGAGATCCACCGACGAAAATTGGATCTCCTTTCTCCATCAGTCAACTCTCTAACCGTACAAATCAAGCAAATCCCCAATTTCCCTATAAATCAATTCATCAAATAAACTTCCAATTTCTCTTTGCATTTCCTCAACAACAATGGCCGCAGCCGCTTCATCACCGGCAGTTCTTCCAATTTCCAACCCTCAAACCAACCCCGCCACCTCCGAAAACACCCAACAAACGATCGCCGGCGTCGGTCCCACACCCGCTCTCCGATCCTTCATCAACCGCATTTCCGACACTATCCGAGGTGGTCTTTCCAATCGCCGTCCATGGTCGGAACTTGTTGATCGTTCGGCCTTCTCCAAACCCGAATCCATTTCCGATGCCACCCTCCGTATCCGCAAAAACTACTCCTACTTCCGTACCAATTACCTTTCCCTCATCGCCGTTGTTCTCGCCTTTTCCCTAATCACTAACCCATTTTCCCTTTTTCTCCTCGCCGGTCTTCTTGCCGCTTGGCTTTTCCTCTACCTTTTCCGGCCGTCGGATCCGCCTTTGGTCTTATTCGGTCGGCAGTTTTCTGAACGTGAGACGCTTGGAGTTCTTATTGTTTCTACGGTGGTCGTGATCTTTTTAACCAGTGTTGGATCAGTCCTCGTTTCAGCTCTTATGGTTGGTCTTGCTATTGTGTGTACCCATGCTGCTTTTAGGGCTCCGGAAGATCTTTTCCTTGACGAGCAAGAGTCTCCGGCCACTGGGTTCCTCTCATTCTTGTCCGGCGCCGCCGCTTCCTCCGCCGCTGGCCCAGCTGTTGCTTCTAGGGTTTGAGGTGCACGACGTCGTATTCGTGTCCAAGGAGATTGATAGCGGTTCTGTTGGGGGTAATTTCGTGTTTGTTTTTTAAAGGTATTGGAATTTTAGTAGATAAAGGGAATGATCAATATGAATATTTTACGAATAGGATTTTACTTTGATTGTTCTTAATGTTTTTGTTTAAAAAAAATTGGAAATATATAATAGGGGGGGATCTGATGGGGATTTTGTTTCTGTAATTTGTTATACGAAATGATGTTAAATCATTCAGATTAATTCATTTCTTATTATTTGTTTAGAATACATTTTTTTTATTTGTAGACATGCCTCGGTTGAGTAACCCGATCTGAAATTGGAGGTCGTAATGAGCATTTTAACATATAATAAAAAATTAACTTCGTTTAAATTACGTAACAATTTAAAAAAATATTTAAAATATGGTAAAAACAATTTGAGCTGTGAGCTTGGGTAATGGTTCTTAGACCATCTCCATAAAAAGCCCTCTATAATGAGATCTAAGCAGGTGCGCAGCTAGGAAAATTACCCAGGTTATTTTTTTCCGTATATATATTAATTGTTGAATCCCTCAACTTATTTGCGTGTTTATTTTTTAAAATTTTTGAATCCTCTGGGCAAAAATTTGGCCACTGGCTCTAAGGTCCACACTTTAGAATTGTTATAGTAGGCTATCATAAGAAATGATAAACAGGTGTCTGACGGGTGGGCCGGGCCGGGCTGGGTTGATTTTTTTTAACCGGACGTGTAGGGGTACCGGGCTGGTTAGAGGTTACTCTTAACGGGTTTAACGGGTTCGGGTTAATTTAGTTAAAAACTAAACCGTGGGTTAGGGGTTTAACGGGCGGGCCGGGCCGGTTTACAGTAAATTTTACTTTTTTTGTTTTAATTTTTTTTGTATTTGTTATAACTATCGTAAAAATATAAATAAAAAAACAAACTTATAAAAATAGTGTTTGAATAAAGGATGCAAAGACTCTAAAATTCTTATATTTGAATATATCATTAAATAATTAGGTACCGTCTAATAATATTAAAATAACAAACTAAAACTTGCAAATTAAACTATTAAAGTTTACATTTAATACTTCAAATTAAAGTTCAAACTTGCACTTATACGTCTAATAATATTAAAATAATAAACTAAAACATTAAACATAAATGCATAATACGTCTAATAATATTAAAATAACACAAATCTCAAATCAATTAATCAAACGAATTTCTGGTGGACACTAACTCTTTATATGCCTCCTTAAACAGCATGTGCCCATGCACTTTGGATGAAGATTTAAGATTATACCACAATTCCTGCACTTTACTTTGTAAACTTCTTCATTTTCTTCTACCACATCAAAGTGTTCCCAAACATATGAGCGCACTCTAGAATCACGGGGCACGATTTAACTTGAATGAGAGAATTGAGATGGAGAAATGAGAGATGAGTGAAGAAATGAAGAAGAGGGGAGTGTATTTATAGTTTTAGAAAAGGTTAAATTTGTAAATTGAAAAAGTGTTAATTTTTTTTTAAAAAAGGCCCAAAAAAGGGCCATTTGTGCAAATCTGCCGTTGGGCAACGACTCCCTGCCAAGGTGACCGTTGCCAACGGATAAGTGGGGCCCAAACATTTAAAAAACAAAACAAAAAAAAAATTATCGTTGAAGCGGGCTGGTTAACCCGGTAAGGTGTACTGTTCATTTGACCGGGTTTGACCGGTCCGGTTAACCAGTGCCCTAATCTTTTACGGACCAACCCCCTCTACCTCGCCTACCCAGCCCTACCCGGCCCCTTACATACCGGGCAGGTCCGATTCCGGGGTTAATCGGTCTGGGACGGTCCGGTTCCGGGTCAACCCGGCCCATTAGACACACTTACCAGAAAGTGAAGTTAACCCTCTAGTCTTCGGCATGCCAAACAACAAATACTTTCTATAGAAAGTGAATCAGCCGATTCTAGGGGTGCTTATCGAACGGATCGAATTGGACGGATAATTACGCTAAACGGTTCGGTTTATCGGTTATTGGATTATAAATATTGTAATCTGCTAGTCATCCAATAAGATAACGAGCGGTTTGGAATTGGATTAATGTTCACGTCCCACCAACACTACTATATAAGTAGGCAGGCACAGGTCGTGTAGCTTTTACCCGAGAAGGTCGGGATCGAATCCACAGAGAGTCTTTATATGGGCGTGAGTGTCTAAGTGAGCTAAAAGGGGAGAGTGTTACTAATTACACTTCTAAACATATTGGGTTGAATTATACTAAGATTGATTCTAAGAATTTTGTACTAACTAATAATTGCGATGTTTTTGTTGGTGTTTTCTTATATTGATAAAGGCACTAGGGTCGTGACCTTTGCCTAGGTGGATGTGTGACATGTTTCAAGTCTAAGGTCGAGGAATTCGCTAGGGATACAACTATAGCCAATGCACTCAGGTGCCCACTCTATACCTCTCGGTAGTTTGAGTGGCATTACCCAAATTGACTCTCTCGAGACCAATTGGGTATCACCCTTCATGCTTTAACACTATCCATTACCATGTAGTAATGAATATAAAAATTAGGGAGGTAGAATAAGCAAGAATAAACCTTATGTCAATAATGATTCCAAAATACCAAACCTCAACTTCCAAAAATACTCAACCATCACAATTAGTCCATAAATACAAAAAGAACAAACAAGTAAGTAATCAACTAGGCTAAGCATGAATATCATAATTAAAGAAGGCAATAATTACAATGAAATAAGTCTCACCCGCATGCTTTAACCCAAAAACAACACATAAGTACTCGTCACCTCACATATACGTTGTACCCACACATTTCAACGTGTAGCGAATAGGCAAACAAGTCCTAATCCCTCGAGTCAAGGTTAACTACGACAATTACCTCACTCCACCGTCAACTCAGAGCTCTACCAGGGCCTTTCCTCTAAAATCTGCCTCCAAACCAACCGTATCTAACCACAATCGACTCGATAACGTCAAATAATGCTAAGAGAATCAATTTCAATACATAAAGTTAGGATTTTTATATTTTTCAAAAAAAGTCAACCCCAGGATCGCTCGGTCAAAACTCGAGGTTCGGTCCAAAACCCATTTACCCATTCACCCCGAGCCCGATTATGTAATTAGTTTTGAAATCCGACCCCAAATTGCGGTCTAAACTCCGAATTTGCAAAACCCCCCAAATCTTCCTAAATCCTTAATTTTCTACCATGGTAGAACAAACATTAAGGCTAGAAATTAATGGGTGATGTTAGAAATGGAAGAAAATGAGTTAAAGTATACTAACCTATGAATTGGTGTTGAAATTTCTCCTTCAAATCGCCTCTAGGCCGAGCTCTAATGGAAAGATTATGAAAAATGGGTGAAATCTCGTCATTTAGAAATTTAAATGATTGGGCATCAGGTGGTCATTGCGATTGCGAGACTCCTGGCGCGTTCGCGAAGGCACTGCCCAATTGGCTTATGCAATCGCGAAGGTTAGTCCCCCCCCCCCCCCCCCC
>ML297731.1:32065-60996 GCA_005239495.1 Nicotiana undulata
CCTCCCCACTACTCCGTGGTCGTCCAAAACGTTACGTTCGCACTGAGTAAGACCACTCCTGTCCCAACTAGCCTTACTTTTTTCACAATCGCAAAGAAGGAAAGACCAGAAACCAGAATTTTCCTAAGTTCAAAAACATCCGTAGCGTATCCGAAGCTCACCCGAGCCCTCAGGTCTTCAAGTCAAACATGCACGTAAATCCAAAAGCATTATACGAACTCGTTCACACGATCAAAACACCAAGATAATACATTGAATTACGAATCAGACACCAAAACGAATGAAATTTTCAATAAAACTTAAGAATTTTCATTTTACAACTGGGCGTCCGAATCATGTCAATTCAACACCGTTTTGCACCAAATTTTGCAAACAATCCTAAGTACAGTAATGAACCTATACCAAGCTCCGGAACCAAAAACCGGACCCGGTAGAAAAGTTAAACTTTGGTCTAATTTATAAATTCTTTAAACCTTTAAACTTCAAATTTTCAACAAATTGCGATAACTCGAGCTAGGGACCTCCGAATTCGATTCCGAGCATACACTCAATTCTCAAATCACGATACAGACCCACCGGGACCATCAAAACACATATCCGGGTCTTTTTGCTAAAAAACTTTGACCGAAGTCAACTCAAATGAATTTTAAGGCATGAATTCATATTTAAATCAATTTTTCACGTAAAAGCCTTCCGAAAAAAGACACGGACTTCGCACGCAAAATCGAAGAAGGTTAAAAGGAGCTATTTTATGTTTCAAAATAGAATTATGGGATAAAACTCTAGATGGCCTATCGAATCATCACATAACTCTATTTGACTTGCCTGAAAAATTAATAATTCGACAAAAGAATGGAGTAAATACATATGAGTGCTGCAAATCTTTGTATAAGCATTGTTGGACGTCATTACCGCTAATGTTTACTTCCAATTATGGATGTATAAACCGAACTGAAAATCGTACCAAACCTAAAAGTTAAACCAAACTAATTAAAAAATAAATTTTTATATTCCTATACATTATATGAAACTATATTACCCCTCCCTACTTAAGTTTTACTATAATTATATTTTATATACCCAATTACCATTTATGTAAATTTTAAGGGAATTAATGATATTAATTAGTGTCCTAAAATAACTTTACCGTGTATTCCCACTCCCCACGTTTCTCTCTCCACATCCTACCCCTCACCCACTTATCTTGCACTCACCCGCGATTTTCTGTTCACAAAACTCTGAAATCCTCCATTAACGCCTATTTCATCTCATCTTCAAAAACCAGACGAAATTCTTACTCTTCTTCAAAATTCCTACCTCCATTAACGTCTCTGATTAGCTTGATTTTCAATGAAGAAGAATATATCTTCAAAGATTATCCCTATAAAAGACAAAAGAGCATATATTCCTTCATTTGATTTGGGTATTTTCTCAGCAAATTCACCCAAAAAGGCTTCAAAATCAGCTCGTGCAAAAGAAGAGAACAAGATCAAGCTTTCCCCTTGTGAAGCTAGGGAAGAAGCTCGAACAAAGCAAAAGCACGATATTGATGCTGGTGAATCGTCGAGGCCTGTCAAATCTGCGAAAAGGAAAGGCAAAGAGATTGATTTCGATGATGATTAAGCCGAAGAAGAAGCTGTCATTAAAGTTGCAAAAATAGTTAGAGTGTTATGTTAAAGCTTTAAAAAATAAGAAAGTTAAAAAGATCTCCTAAAACTGTTCCCCAACAGTCACTGGTGAAGATAAGAATTTATTAGTTTCAATAATATTTTTTTTTCAAAAGCTAAAAAATTTTGTTCTCATTCTTAGGAACCTATATAATTTGTGCTTTTGTAGTTTGTAGAAATTTTGTCTACATTGTGTAGATTTGTTGATTGTAGATACATTGTTACATAAATGTTTGCCTTGTTTTGACTCTATTTAAAGATTGTAGAAATTTTATAATAAAATTATAGTTATTTTATATTCTGTTTTTGACTGTGTTATGTGATTGTAGATATTTTGTTTTTTTAGGTTTGAACCTTGTTTTAATAAGAAATTTTACTTTTTCTACACAATGGACTATTTTTGCACCTCATAATATTTATTATGGGGTCGTTAGGTTTAAGATATTATCCGACACCAGTATTCTTAGCCAAATCAAAGATTTATTGTCTGTAAATGGTTTAAAGCTTTTCAATAAGACATGTTTTGGTTATTTGTTTTCATTGCCTAGAATATATATGCAAAATCAAGCAATTCATCTTCCAATGAAGTATAAATTGAATGCATCTGGTTCTGACTATTTTTCAGTAGAGATAAAGGGTCAAATGTTGAATTTTGGCTTGCGAGAGTTTGCTCTGATAAGTGGTCTGAGATGTTTTACGAAAGTGATAGAAGTTAGTTACACACCTACGTATGACAGTAAAATAATGAGAAGTTATTTTTCAAATAAGGAAAAAGTTGAGAAGTCATACTTAAAACAAATTATAACCAGCAAAAGTTGGGTGAACGACGAGGATGCAGTCAAGTTGTGTATTCTATATCTCATAGAATTCTTCCTCTGTCCTTCAGACAAAGACAATGCAGGGTTGGTAGACCATTTTAGGTTTTATTTGGTGGACTCAGGACAGTATGCGAACTACACATGGGGTAGTGATTCTTACATACAGTTGCTTCAGTCCGTTAGGCACAAGCTCAATCCTTCTGTTCATTTTTATGTCATTCGAGGACTTGCACTAGCTATGCAAATATGGTTGTATGAGTGTTGCTCTACCATCAACACTGATATAACTACAAGGGTTGCTAATTCTATCCCTCGCATACTTAGTTGGTCAGCTAGTAAGGACAAGATATGATTATCTGTAATTGAAGATAGAATGAGAAAACCTTCATGGATCAAGGTAAATGATTTTACTTATGAGCAGACAATTTAATACAAATTATACAACTTTTATATATATTATGTCTAAGTCAAGCTCATTTATTTTTTCACTTAGTTCACCAACATAATTGAAGCACCAGAAGAACTTTCTAGAATGTCTTTGCCTGATAAAGTTGAATACATACTTGAAGAAGTTGAACCCAAGTTCGAGGCTCCGAAAGATGCTACTTCTCCATCGGGACACAAGCAGTCAATTGGAATAGAGGACAAGAAAGCTATTCTGAAATAAATTAAAAGATTAAGAAAAGATGTTGACAAGGTAACATATATATAAATCTTGGATGGTTGCTTTAATTTATGTTAAGCCAATTTTTTCGCTAACTCTCTATATTTTAATATGTAAGTTTGTTTAGATCTTGGATCTTTCAAGAAAGATGTTTTTGAAGAGCTAAGTAGCATTCGACTGCTACTTAATGACTCAATCAAGGCTGTTTTGGAGGCGATAAACAGTCAAAAAGATAACATTGATGCCAAGGTAATATTTGAAATATTTTCATTTAACAGAATAATTTTTATCACCTCTAAGTTTATATTATCGTTCATAAAGTATATATCCTAACAAATTTAAAGCATGCAGTTTGCTGGGAGTTCTACAAAAATTACTGAGCAATAAAAAAAAAGAACAATTAATATTTTTCGTGCAGTAGTGATAAACCAGTGCATGCCAGCAACTGTAAAACATGTATGTACAACATACCTACATTATATCTACAAAATATCTACAATACACACACACACACACACACAAACACACACACACACAAATTATATCTACAATATATCTACATTATATCTACAATATGTCTAGATATATCTACAATATATCTACATTATGCGTACAGTATATCTACATAGATTTACATATCTATGTAGATGTCTACAATATACCTACATCTTGCCTAAAATTGTATCAACTAATATGCATTATAATTCAAATGGTTTTCTTAGATACAGGGCATGTGAATGACATGAAAATTAATGAGAATCTTCCTGTACGTGTTGATTTATACTCTCATTTTGAAGGGAAAATTGATGAAGAGAATGCAAGTATGAGTTAGTACATGTTATCATCACATTTCCCAATAAAATTAGCTGTTCTCATATGCATGGCATCATTTCAACAATTTAGTACATTTAAACTACAATTTGTATTTAGAAATGTTTGTGTTTAGTACAAATTTTCTACAATTTGATTAAGTTAGACATACTTACTGTAACAGTGAAGGAAGCTATGCCTATGCAGAATCGCCAAGACATGAAGATACAATAAGCATTCAAGGAGAATAGAAAAATGAGGAGAAGGGAGAAAAAATTCAATCTCCCATTGAAGAAGAGAATGTTATACAAGAAGCAGATGACTGCTGTGAAGAAGGAGGTGAACCAACCGAGTACGTTAACGTAGGTGACTCGGATGACTCCAGATATGAGAAAAGGGAAGTTACTGATACGCTCAAATTACACTAATAAATAGTGTAAATCGGTCAATGTCAAATATAATAATCCAACTAGTTTGGGGTCGAATCTCACAGGGAATAAGCGTGAAAAGATTACTTGAATAGTGTGAAACTTAACTTAAATCGTGATTCTATTCTGTTAGCTAAAAAGAGTATTGTAGTTGGGTGAAGTAAAAACAAGTATAATTTTGTAAGATTGTTATTAATTTGATTAAATAAACCAAGGTTGTATCCCCTTCACTGATGTAATGCTATCGGTGTTAATATGATATATTTATAATGGAAGGTCCTTTGATATGCAAATGATTTCTAAATGATTACCCAATATTTTCCAATAGTCGGGTAGTATTTCCTCTTTATGATTTTTCCAAATATAAAAGCGTTGCAATTAAGAACAATAAATTTATGCCAAATAAAACTCACTTATTCCTAAGCGATTCTATTAAACAAGGTTTAACGCCTTGAGTTTTTGATATTCACTTCTACCAAACCCTAACCCACTTTTCCAAGTAAAGAAATAGTATAATGGCACTTGTTAATGTTTGCAACCACCAACAATAAATGAAGAATGAGAAATGAATAAATATCAACCAACCATTATATATATATTCAATGGTAAACACCCAAAAATATTACACCCATTTAGGGTCCACATCCTTAGTATTTAAAACTAGCCACTCATGCTAAAATACAAAAAGATAACAATATACAAAGTCATAATGCTTACAAAAGTGCAAGAATCTTTCTTCTAATACAACCGGTATTGTTGACCGGGTCATTTTGAATGCTCTCGGCGCATGTTAAGCTGGAATGCTAACATACGCCGGTAACTGTAAAAATGACCAATAATCGTCATTGTGAGGGCTGACCGGTGATTTCGATGGAGATGATGATTACGCCTGCGACTGGAATTGTTAGGAGGAAAATTCCTTTAACGTTTGGGAGCTTCCTGCCGTCGAAATTTCAGTCAATAGATGAGGAAAGCGAAATTGAGGTGATAGGTCCAGCTCAAATTTCTCCAGTTCGAGGAGGAAAATAGCAAATTAAGAAGGAAATTCATTAACCTCGTCGACTTCAATTTTCTGGAGTAGGAGTGGAAAAGGAAAACATAAGAGATACTGAGGTGGAGAAGGAGGGAAGAAGAGAAGGTATTGAGAACAATCGTGCCTCTCAAATGGGGAAGAAGTTGACCTATGTTCCTCCAGCAATGAGAGAGGGCAAATTGGTTGTGAAAATTGAGCCAGATGATATTAAAGCACATGAGGAAGAGTGGAATACAGCCCTAATAGGCTATGTGCTGGGGGATACACCATATGTTCGATCAATGGAGAATTACGTGGAAATGGTATGGAATTTTGTTGATAAGTCTAAAATTCTGTATCATGATGAGGGATATTATATCTTTAAGTTCAAATCAGTAGAGGAAAGGGATATAGTCATACATGCAGGGCCATAGACCTATCATAACAAACCACTAATTCTGAGGAACTGGGAAATAGACTTCTATTTTGATCCGGAATGTCTTAGTACGATTCCATTGTGGGTCAAATTCCCAGGACTTCCGGTGGGATACTGGTCAATGGAATCTCTAAGTAAATTGGCTAGTGGAGTAGGAAAACCTTTGTATACTGATAGAATTACAGCTGAAATGGAGAGGATATCATTTGCTCGTGTATTGGTGGAGGTAGATGTGTCACAGCCTTTGATTGAAAATATTGAGTTAGAGACACCTTTTGGGATATTTCAACAACAGATAGCATATGATTGGAGACCAAAATTTTGTGTTGACTGCATAAAATTTGGTCATGATATTGAAATCTGTAGAAGGATAGTTCCAAATTCTAAAGAGGAAGGCTATCAGGAGGTTACAAGGAAAAAGAAGAGAAGGAAAAAGCAGAAGAAATCTGTTTGGTTAGCTAAAAACACATAAATGGAGTAGCAAGAATAATGAAGCACAACTGAATGAAAACCAAATTGCAGATGAGATACAAGTGCAACAGAATGAAAAGGAGATAAGTGTAATAGCAAAGGGCAAAGCAGTGCAAGAAAATGCAGTGAATGATCCTGATCCTATGCTACTACAAAAGATGAATAGATATGATGTGTTGAGAATTCAAGAGCCTAATAGTACACGAATAGAACCTGTTATACAACAGGTTCCTGATCCTACATGATAGTCTGCACATGGAACATTAGAGGGCTTAATAAGCTCTCTAAACAGAAGGAGCTGAAACTCTTTCTGGAAAAGCAAAAAATAGATATTATGGGTTGTATAGATTCCAGAGTTAAGGAAGGGAAAGCTAAAAAAACTCTGCAGAAAGTGGCAAGGGGATGGAAATACTGTTGTAATTATAGTACAACAGCAGTAAATGGTAGAATCTGGTTAATGTGGAGAGATATAATAAAGGTACAGATAGTAGCTGTTAAAGATCAATACATCCACTGCTTGGTGGAGGAGGATACAACACAATTCACTACTGAGCTTACTGTGATTTATGCCAAGAATACTTTGCAACAAAGAGAGGGATTGTGGACTGAACTGCATCAATTGGGAGCACAGATCATAAATGCTTGGCTTCTATGTGGAGATTTCAATAATGGACTTTCTACAGAAGACATAATAGGGCAACCAATCACAACAAGAGAAATACAAGGTTTTCAGGATATGATGAGTAACCTACAATTGACTCCTCTGAGGTCAGTTGGTAGGTATTTTACTTGGTGTAACAAGAAACCAATAGGAAGTAGAGTGTACAGTAAGATTTATTGGGCATTGGGGAATTTTGGGTGGATGCAGCTATATGGGAATATTAAGGCTGACTATCTGCGTCCTGGAGTATCTGATCACTCTCCTGTATTACTGAGATGTGGCCAGAAGAGGAGAATGAATCCCAAGCCTTTTAAGTTCTTTGCTAATGTTATGGAGCATCCAGAGTTTCATGAAAGGCTAAGGAGAGTATGGGAAAATTAAGAAGGGGTGGATGCTATGGTTAAAATAAGCAGGAAACTGGGAAACTTGAAACTGGAATTGAAAGAACTAAATAGGTACATGGAATCATATGAAAGACTGAATCGAGCTAGGCAGAACTTTGAGATTGTACAAGCTAATCTCAGTACACAACTCTTCTGCCAGAACTTATTTGATCAGGAAAAGGAGATATTGGCTGAGATTGATAAATGGAGTAATATTGAAGAACATGTGCTTAGACAAAAGTCGAGGGCAAATTGGATACTATGTGGAGATAGAAATTCTAAGTACTTTCATACACAACTAAAGATAAGACAAAACAGAAACACTATATCATCTATTTACACTGAAGCCGGTAGTAAACTAACTGACCCAAGGCAAATAGAAGTAGAGTTTATTGAAGTTTTTGAAGGATTAATGGGAAAATGTAGTGAAGAGGTACAGTGCCCAAACTCAGAAGTCATAAGGAAAGGACCAGTCTTAACTAGGGAGCAACAAATGGGAATGATTCAGACTGTTACAAATGAAGAAATAGACAGAGCCATCAAGGATATGCCAACAGATAAAGCCCCAGGGATTGATGGATTTCCTATCGAGTTTTTCACAGGAAATTAGGAGATGGTTAAAGAGGATGTATATGGTGCAGTGAAGCAATTCTTTGAGACAAGAAAAATGCTCAGAAAGATGAACTGCACAGCCATCACATTGATTCCCAAAGTTAAGGCCCCAACAATGGTCAAAGATTATAGGCCTATTGCATGCTGCAATACCTTGTACAAGATCATTGCAAAGGTCTTACAATTGAGGATCAAGAAGGTGATTGGAAACCTAGTTAGACAATCACAATCTGATTTTATTGAAGGGAGAAGTATCATCGATAACATTTTATTCAGTCATGAACTTTTCAAGGGTTACAATAGGAAAGGGGTGTCCCATAGATGTGTTATGAATATTGATCTTAGGAAGGCTTATGACACTATAGATTGGAGGTTTTTGAGAAGGATGCTCAGTGAGTTGGGTTTTCTTTTTAAATTCATAGAGTGGATCATGGAATGTGTTAAAACTGTATCTTACTCTCTCATGCTGAATGGAGGTCTCACCAAACCATTTAATGGACAAAGAGGAATCAGACAAGGAGACCCCATGTCTCCTTACCTCTTTGTCATTGAAATGGAATATTTGAACAGAGAAATGATGTTGTTAGCTGACAATGGGGATTTTAATTTTCATCCCAGATGCAGGAAATTAGGAATAATCCACATCTGCTTTGCAGATGATCTTCTTATGTTTTGCAGGGCAGATAAGGAGTCTATAAGATTATTACAAGAAGTTTTCCAGAAATTCTCATATGCTTCTGGATTACAGGCAAATAAAGAGAAGAGTTCAATAGATATGGCTAGGGTGAATGCTGAAGAAAAGAAGGAGATATTGACTATGCTGGGATTTGAAGAAGGAAAACTGCCTTTTAGGTACTTAGGAGTACCATTATCATCAAAGAAACTCACTGTGCAACAATGCTTACCATTAGTAGAGAAAATAACTAAAAGAGTGAGATGCTGGTCAGCTAGATTGCTTTCCTATGCTGGGGGATTACAACTGATAAAGTCTGTGATTTTTGGCATACAAACTTATTGGGCACAGATCTTCATAATCCCTAAAAAGGTTATGAAGCTGATAGAAGCAACTTGCAGATCATTCATATGGACTGGAGAAGCAACAATAACAAGCAAAGCTTTAGTAGCTTGGGAACATATATGCAGACCTATTGATGCAGGGGGCTTAAATGTTATTAATCTATGTCTCTGGAACAAAGCTATTGTAATGAAACAATTGTGGGCAGTGGAAATGAAAAAAGATTGCTTGTGGGTTAAATGGGTGCATAGCTACTATGTCAAGAAGCAGACTATTGAAAGTATGCACACACCCAAGAATGTTGCTTGGGTTATTAGGAAGATTATAGATATGAAGGAAGAGTTGAAGAGTCAGAATTTGCAGGGGACCTTAGCTGATCAATTGAAACCTTTACAGGAGCAGGGGAGATTCTCAACAAAGAAGACTTATATGATGCTGACTCCACAACAACAGAAGATTCACTAGAGGAGTTTAGTGTTACAACCAAGCATACATCCCAGATTCAAATTTACTACATGGTCGGCTGCACATGGAAGATTAGCTACTTTGGACAGACTAAGCAGAATTGGCATTCAAGTACCACAAGACTGTGTCTTTTGTGAGAGTGCTACTGAAACATTGCACCACCTTTTCTTTGAATGTACAATCACTAGTGAAGTCTGGGCAAGGCTCTTACACTAGCTAGGAATGAAAAGAAGCATAAAAGGATGGGAGGATGAGCTACAATGGGTGAGTAAGCTGGCAAGGAAGAGGACAAGCAGAGCAGTGATCATTAGCTATGTATTTTCCATGCTGGTATATAGTCTATGGAGAGAAAGAAATATGATGAGATTTCAGCAAGCTAAGTTCGATAAACACAGAATCTGCAGAGAAATAGTTTTACATATACATGTTCGAGGCATAAAGCAGCCAAAGTGGAAGAAGATACTACAGAACTTAGATAGTTTTGCATAGGAATTATTTGTATTTTTGTTATTTGTTGATTAGTTAGCTGATCAGTAGTGGTTAGCTAAGCTAGTATGAGTCGATATATAGATGGTAACTGGTCAACAGTTACTTGTTTTGTACAGTTACACTTTTGATTAATACAAATGGATTTAATCAAAAAAAAAAAAAAATTCTTCTAAAGCTTCCAAAAGATAGAATATTCAATGCCTTGTATTGTAGTCTCTTTTTCAGAAAAGATGACCCACAAAACTCCTAATAAATCTATTTATAGCGGGCTAAAAGTCGGAGCCAAAATTGGACAAGATTGCCCCTGCAGACCACTTATGCGACCGCATATCTATCGCATAACAGGGATGCGGTCCGCATATTCTCCCAATCCATCACAGATCTGCATGTCCCAATTCCAGGCGTCCATCGCATAGTGGTTATGCGGTTCACATATTTGATATGAGACCGCATTTTTCCATCGCAAAACTTTGAGGAGCTGTCTCTACTGGAATTTTGCGGTCCGTTATGCGGATCAAAAACGTGTTATGCGGTCGCATAATGAACCGCATAATCTTCATTTGATTTGTCCAACTAAACTGCTTCAATCTGCGGTTTCCCCTTGCATTATGCAGCCCGCATGTGAGTTATGCGATCCGCATATGAGTTATGCGGCCACATTCTTGCCTTCTTTCTGCTCTTTTGTGGCTTTTTGACTTCTTTTCCATGTTTTTGGGTCCTCAAGCCTCATGTACTGCAAAACATCAAAACTTCATAAGAATTAACGAACAAATGCATTAAAAACAAGCTAAAATCTAATTAATTGGTATTAAATGTGCCGAAATTCAAGAACACATCAGTTACACTTGATGATTTTGAGCTGCGAGAGAACTTCTCCCATATTGTTAAGTTAGATGAGCTTAACCAAGATGAAACAACACCTGTGCATCAAGGATGAACAAGGCATCGTGGAAAGAATGACCGATCACCCTTTCTCCCTTTTTACAGTTCTGGTGGCAGCACTTCTGTTGGACCTCCAATTTTTCAAATGAAGCATCCATTTACTGGGGTTATTGGTCAAGATGTTGATCCTGAGTTGTTGGAAGAATTCAACAAGTGGTTATACCTTGGTACCGATACAAGTTCAAAGAGGTTAGTTTATACAATTTGTTCATATTTCTGAGTGCATTCTTCTTTTGGATATCCACTTCAACCTACATATTTATTGTAATTGATATGTGTTTAAATAGGAGGAAGGCTCCTTATTCTGTAAAAGGTTAACCCATAGTATGATCTTGGAGTAGAGAAAGTTGATAAAAAGGAGTGTTTCTACACTTTGGCACATCCCGGGCAAGTCCTTAACGACTCGATAAACACATACCCAGACTATGTAGTTATTTTGTAGACTATGTAGTTGTTTTGTAGATATAAATGTGTTATCATGTCATCTCCTGACTATGTAGTTATTTTGTATATATATTGTAGATAAATTGTATGCATGATTAATAACAAATGAAATATGTTTTTGTTGCAGTACATTGATGTTATATTGTACTACTTGAGAAAAAGAGGAAAGTATGGTCCCTGCAACAAGATAAGGTTTACAACCACTGATTGTATGTTCAAGTGTCACGACCAACTTCCCTCCGTTAGATATCGTGACGGTACCTAGTCTTAAGGACTAGGTAAGCCTAACATTAAGTAAACATAAATCATAATATCAAAACTTTTAAATGCTTTTTGAAATAAACCTCTATACATTGCACATCTTCCAAAAACCCGGTAAGTACAAGTCATAAGCTTTAAAGAGTTCACACTAAAATTTCTAATTACAACTGTTCGGAAATAATTACAACAATGTATGAACAAAATATAAGACAGTGACTCCGAAAACCGCGAACGTTGAAGCGCTTTTACCTTGAGTCTCCACAACGGCAACCGCGCTGCTAACAATCAATCGGCCAGCTATGTGAAACATCGAATCTGCACAAAAATGTGCAGAAGAGTAGTATGAGCACACCACAGCGGTGCCCAGTAAGTATCAAGACTAACCTCGGTGAAGTAGTGACTAGGAATAGTCGAGACACCCACTGGTCCGATTAACTAAATATGCATAAATATAGGAATGAAAAAATATGACGTCTATCTAATGACTACACAATGTAATTAACACACAACAAGTACAAGCAGAAGGAAAGTACAGTAAAATACAACGGAACATCATAATAATACACGTAAGAATGGACGGGAACACAACCCGAAAACCGAAAATCACAATACGGTAAGAACAAGTAACACTGCAATAGTTCTCCACATCAGGCCTTAGCCAACAACCCCAAATAATTGGTCAAATCTTCGAGTGTAGACTTTCACCCGCAAGTTTATGTTGAAAGCTTTAAAATATAATTATTTCAAATAGAAAATTCCTTAGAAATATACTTCCTCCGAATATATATGTATATATATATATTTTTTCCAGAAAGATAATCTTCAAACATAATTCCTTCAAGATAGATGCTTTCAAATATGCTTTTCCAATAAATGTCTTTCAAACATAGTTTTCTGCAAGATAATGATTTTCAAATATACCTTTAGAAATAATAGTCTTTCAAACATAGTTTTCTTCAAGGCAAACGCATTTCAGCTATACTTTTCAATGAATATCTTTCGATCATAATTTCTTCAAGATAAATCTACCGGAAGTCCGTCTGTAGTTCAGAATTTGTCATGCAGTACGGGGGGGGGGGGGGGGGATCTCCCAGAATACGTATGTAGTCCTCAAAGTAAATATGCGGTACAGGGGGGATCTCCCGGAATACGTCCGTAGTCCCCAATTTAAATATGCAATGAAATTAACAGAGATAACAACCATAACACGACAGAAACATCGTATATTGCCACAACAATCACAAGGCAACAAAAGATAGGAATGTTATGTACGACGAGCAAATCAATACTAGAACTTAAATCATCGAACGGTAGAACTCATTCACAAGAGTAACCATTGAAAAGAAATAATAAGCGTAAAGAAGAAAGCTAAACCAGGGAGAACACGGCGTAACAACGAATTCACAGTATTCAAGTCCGCAATAAGATGTCATCACAAGTCAAGAGATTTCCAATACAAGCTAGTCGACTAAGGTGTAGATCATCTAGATTCCTTTTTAAGGTTGAATGATTATGAGAGATTTTCCACAATCCAAATAAGGGTAAGCAACTACAGATAATCCTAATTCCAATTTATGCTAAACAACTATAAGGCGGGATATTATAAATTTTAGCTAAATAGGCAGTTTATGAAGAAAATATAGCATGATGATAGAAGAGGTAAATTCTTCAATTAAGTTAATTAAGATCAAACTGACCACAAAGGGAATCTAAAAGAAAGTAATTCTAATTTAAGCATGAAGAGATGAAACTAGCAATCAGAAACTCAGTCATAACAATTACAAATTCATACACGGGGAATATAAGGACCTAAGAACCCTAAAAGGCCAACTTCATACAAATAAGTCCGGGTACGCACTCGTCACCTCGCGTATACGGGCTACAATCAACATAGAAGACTCAAATCCTAAGGTGTAGTTCCCCCACATAAGGTTAGGCAAAATACTTACCTCGAAGACGACAATTCGGTACTCTAAAATGGACTGCTCGGGTGAAAAGACCTCCGGACGGCTCAAATCCAACTAGAACAACCAATCGATTTGTGTGAAAAACTCTCAAAGAATCGCCAAGAACCGACCTCTAGAAGTCAAAATGTGATGAAAATGGCGTAACCCTCGATTTTGGGATATATTCTTTCTACCCAGATTTTTAAGCATCGCGATTACGAGAGAAAGGATGTGATCGCGTAGAAGAAAATAGTTGATGGCCAACAGGTGCTATGCGATCGCCAAAGGACTTATGATATTGCTTATAAGGAAAATAGCCACTGTCCAAAAATGCATTACGTGATCGCGAACTGTTGCATGCGATCGCAGAAGAGGAAAGGCAACTACCCAGCTGGTATGGCTGGGTAATGCAAACGCGGAAGGGGTGTTGCGAACGCGTAGAAGGCAGAAATGTAACTATGCAAACCCGAAGAGGAAGAAGAATTGAGCCATCGCGATCACGGATACACCTATGCGATCGCATAGAAGGAACTATCAGATAGCAGAACAACATTGCAAAATAAGAGAAATTGACCCGAAACCCATCCGAAACATACCCGAGGCCCCCAGGACCCCGTCTAAACACACAAACAAGTCACGTATCCTANATTCCTTAGAAATATACTTCCTCCGAATATATATGTATATATATATATTTTTTCCAGAAAGATAATCTTCAAACATAATTCCTTCAAGATAGATGCTTTCAAATATGCTTTTCCAATAAATGTCTTTCAAACATAGTTTTCTGCAAGATAATGATTTTCAAATATACCTTTAGAAATAATAGTCTTTCAAACATAGTTTTCTTCAAGGCAAACGCATTTCAGCTATACTTTTCAATGAATATCTTTCGATCATAATTTCTTCAAGATAAATCTACCGGAAGTCCGTCTGTAGTTCAGAATTTGTCATGCAGTACGGNTATGTAGTCCTCAAAGTAAATATGCGGTACAGGGGGGATCTCCCGGAATACGTCCGTAGTCCCCAATTTAAATATGCAATGAAATTAACAGAGATAACAACCATAACACGACAGAAACATCGTATATTGCCACAACAATCACAAGGCAACAAAAGATAGGAATGTTATGTACGACGAGCAAATCAATACTAGAACTTAAATCATCGAACGGTAGAACTCATTCACAAGAGTAACCATTGAAAAGAAATAATAAGCGTAAAGAAGAAAGCTAAACCAGGGAGAACACGGCGTAACAACGAATTCACAGTATTCAAGTCCGCAATAAGATGTCATCACAAGTCAAGAGATTTCCAATACAAGCTAGTCGACTAAGGTGTAGATCATCTAGATTCCTTTTTAAGGTTGAATGATTATGAGAGATTTTCCACAATCCAAATAAGGGTAAGCAACTACAGATAATCCTAATTCCAATTTATGCTAAACAACTATAAGGCGGGATATTATAAATTTTAGCTAAATAGGCAGTTTATGAAGAAAATATAGCATGATGATAGAAGAGGTAAATTCTTCAATTAAGTTAATTAAGATCAAACTGACCACAAAGGGAATCTAAAAGAAAGTAATTCTAATTTAAGCATGAAGAGATGAAACTAGCAATCAGAAACTCAGTCATAACAATTACAAATTCATACACGGGGAATATAAGGACCTAAGAACCCTAAAAGGCCAACTTCATACAAATAAGTCCGGGTACGCACTCGTCACCTCGCGTATACGGGCTACAATCAACATAGAAGACTCAAATCCTAAGGTGTAGTTCCCCCACATAAGGTTAGGCAAAATACTTACCTCGAAGACGACAATTCGGTACTCTAAAATGGACTGCTCGGGTGAAAAGACCTCCGGACGGCTCAAATCCAACTAGAACAACCAATCGATTTGTGTGAAAAACTCTCAAAGAATCGCCAAGAACCGACCTCTAGAAGTCAAAATGTGATGAAAATGGCGTAACCCTCGATTTTGGGATATATTCTTTCTACCCAGATTTTTAAGCATCGCGATTACGAGAGAAAGGATGTGATCGCGTAGAAGAAAATAGTTGATGGCCAACAGGTGCTATGCGATCGCCAAAGGACTTATGATATTGCTTATAAGGAAAATAGCCACTGTCCAAAAATGCATTACGTGATCGCGAACTGTTGCATGCGATCGCAGAAGAGGAAAGGCAACTACCCAGCTGGTATGGCTGGGTAATGCAAACGCGGAAGGGGTGTTGCGAACGCGTAGAAGGCAGAAATGTAACTATGCAAACCCGAAGAGGAAGAAGAATTGAGCCATCGCGATCACGGATACACCTATGCGATCGCATAGAAGGAACTATCAGATAGCAGAACAACATTGCAAAATAAGAGAAATTGACCCGAAACCCATCCGAAACATACCCGAGGCCCCCAGGACCCCGTCTAAACACACAAACAAGTCACGTATCCTAACACGGACTCACTCGAGGTCTCGAATCACATAAAAAACCGTCGAAGAGACGAATCAAACCATAATTCGAACTTATGAACTTTCAAATCTTCAAATTTCAAAACTCGTGCTGAAACCTACCAATTCAACCAGGAATGACGCCAAATTTTGCAGACAAGTCCCAATTGACATCCCGGAGCTAATCCAACTCTCGGAATTGCATTTCGGCCCCGATATCCCAAAAAGTAAAGTGTGGTCAAACTTTCTCCATTTTCGAACTTTCGCCGAATCACCTCAAATTACTCTACAGACCTCCAAAACCAATTCCGGGACGTGCGCCTAAGTCTAAAATCACCATAAGAAGCTGTTGACATTACCCAAAACTCATTCCGAAGCCGTTTACTCAAAATTCAAACCTCCGGTCAAATTCCACCGCTTAAGCTTCCAAAACTAAAATCCTTCTTTCAATTTGACTCCGTATCATCCGGTAACTAAATCCAACAATGCACGCAAGTCGATATACACAATGTAAAGATGTTCAAGACCTCACGCCACCGAACGTAGCTTAAATTCTCAAAATGACCAGTCGGGTCGTTACATTCTCCCCCTCTTAAAACAAATGTTCGTCCTCTAACGTGCCAAGATTCACCTCGAACTCATCCAATCACTGAATGCCCACTTCCAACACACCCCCGCGGGTGATCCCACGTCAGCCCAACCTACATAAGCCCGACGACACAGTCTTAACTACAATTTAGTCCTCCTATCAGCACCGGTAAGCCTCATACCTCTATTTCTCACCTCCTACTCCTCTCCAAAAGACTTGATTCTAAATCCATTTCTGGCATCAGCCTCAACCAGCTGCATCAACTCATGACTACACCCACCAGTTATGACCACACAATATAGCACACCACCCATACGCCCATAATAATACCTTTGATCATAATAGCTGCCCGAAATCAACTCAGCATTGGCAATTAGCCTCACATATGAAAGAACTCTGTTTCCAAGCCACATACTACTGATAATGATGCAATAAACACTAAGACCTCATTATTAGACACTCGAATCACCAAGCCACAACTAACACCACCGGGCACACATCCCACAAGCTGAAACTCAAGAAGCATATAACGAAAATGATTGAATATGAAAAGAAAAACACATAAGGAAACTATCATACAGCCCAACAGGCCCTACTCTCTATCAGTATTGACCCACAACCGATATAACAAGGAAAGAATGAAAACATATAAACAAATCATAAGGATCCCATCCTGATAAAATTTCCACCGCGGTACTCAGCCCAGTCCAAACATTTCGAATCACAAAATATCACGAGGGTCTCGCCCTCAACTCTAAATAACATACCAAATATATATCATACCCGTGGAAATCTCCCACTAACTCATCTCGGCTAATAAAAATCATAATGCTCACTTAACTCACATCTCGATAGAGTATCAAATCACAGCTCATAAACAAAATACTTAGGAAAAATCACATTAAGCCTACCATGACGATAACAAGAACTCACTTCTAGTCTTACCACTCTCAATGATGAATGAAAACAATGATATACATGTGCTACCACTTTTAGAATCTCCCAACATGAGTGGACATGAAAAATAGAGTGCAAAGTATGAAACTCACTTCTAATGAAACAACAAATAAAGGAACTCGTCCCGACCAGCAGAACTATAATGAAATACAATTGCTGCCCATCTGTAACACTTCAAAACATACTTGTGTGATAGCATCTGGCACAACGGCCTCCAGCCTACTATATGAAATACATCAACGGGTCGGGCCTCCCCCTCTTGGGCGCCCTCTACTCCCTACTGTGATACACCTGTCCGGAGCCCGGGACAATCTCTCACCATATGGCTGATATCTCCACACTCAAAACAACCTCTCTGCTGACGTGGCTGTGGGAACTGAGCAACACGAGTACTCTGAGACCCATGAGCACCTGAAATCCCATGCGAAGCCGGTAATGCAAATTGAATTGGCTGACCCATAAAACTTCTACCGTGTCGTACCCTGCCCTCATAATAAGGGCCAGTATATCTCCCCGGCCTATGAGGCCTCCTCGCTTCCCTGTACTCTCTCTCCTAAACTCGTTTGTTCTCTCGCTCCCGGTCCCACATGCCCTCTAACCGGCGAACGATCCCTACTACCTGCTGGAACGAGACATCCGAATCCAACTCTCGAGTCATGCCGAACTGAATGTCATGCCTGATCCCCTCAATGAATCTACAGACTTGTCCCCTAACTTTAGCAACCAAGTGAGGTACATATCTGGCCAACTCACTGAATCTAATGGCATACTCCAATACTGACATAGTGCCCTGGCGCAACTACTCAAACTCCATGTGCCATGCCTCTCAGAGGGATTGAGGTGCAAACTCCCTCAAGAACATCTCTGAAAATTGACCCCATGTAAGTGAAGCTGACTTGGCCGGGCTACCCAACTCATATGCCCGCCACCACTGGTAAGCCGCTCCTCTAAGCTGAGACGTGACAAAAGCAACTCTGCTCGTCTCCACAATACTTGTAGTACGAAGAATGAGTGACACTCCTCCAGGAAACCCTGGGCATCATCTATCGTCAATTCACTGAAGGTAGGAGGAGGGTACTTCTTGTACCTCTCAAGTCTAAGTTGTTCTTCCTCGGATGCTGCTGCCCTAACCACGAGTTGAACTGGGATTACATGTTGTGCTGCCATGACCCTGGAATCTGACAACATGACCTCTCTGCTATGGAGTGTAGGTTGCGGAAGTCTGAACTCCTCCCCCGATTTGTGAGGTGGCTGGTGTACCTGGGATCAATCCCGCTTGAGTCAATGTACCAATTATACTGAAAATCTACGCCCAGGTCTCCTGAAATTCGGGCGTAACAACAGGCGCCTCCGGTACCTGTCCCCCAAATGGAACTACTGGCGTCTCCTCAACGGTTGCTCTAGTAGGTGCCCTAACTGCGGCACGTGCTCCTTGTCGACCTCTGCCTCTGCCTCTGCCTCTAGCGACATCTGTCTCGGGGTAACATCATCAGGAACCGTAGTTCATGTCCTCACCATTTATGAGAGAATGGAATGATAAATTTCAAGTTTCAAGATCAAGGAACTCGCATGATGGGAATGAAGGAACTGAAATTGTCCTAATAGTTCTGTATCCTCCCGAAGATAAGTACAAAAGTCTCCGTACCGATCCACAAGACTCTACTAAACCTGTTTGTGACTCGTAGCACCTATGAACCTAGAGCTCTGATACCAACTTGTCACGACCCAACTTCCTCCGTTGGGTATCGTGATGACACCTAGTATTAAGGACTAGATAAGCCTAACATTAAGTAAACATAAATCATAATATCAAAACTTTTAAATGCTTTTTGAAATAAACCTCTATACATTGCACATCTTCCCAAAATACGGTAAATACAAGTCATAAGCTTTAAAGAGTTCACACTAAAATTTCTAATTACCACTGTTCGGAAATAAGTACAACAATACATGAACAAAATATAGGACGGTGACTCCGAAAACCGCGAACGCTAAAGCGGTTTTACCTTGAGTCTCCACAACAGCAACCGTGTTGATAACAATCAATTGGCCAGCTATGTGAAACCTGGAATCTGAACAAAAATGTGCATAAGAGTAGTATGAGCACACCACAGCGGTGCCCAGTAAGTATCAAGACTAACCTCGGTGAAGTAGTGCCGAGGACTAGTCGAGACACCCACTGGTCCGATAAACTAAACAAGAATAAATATAGGAATGACAGAATATGACGTCTATCTAATGACTACACAATGTAATTAACACATAACAAGTACAAGCGGAAGGAAAGTACATTAAAATACAACGGAACATCATAATAATACACAGAAGAATGGACGGGAACACAACCTGAAAACCGGAAACCAAAATACGGTAAGAATAAGTAACACTGCAATAGTTCTCCACATCAGGCCTTAGCCAACAACCCCAAATAATTGGTCAAATCTTCGAGTGTAGACTTTCACCCGCAAGTTTATGTTGAAAGCTTTAAAATATAATTATTTCAAATAGAAACTTCCTTAGAAATATACTTCCTCCGAATATATATGTATATATATATCTTTTTCAGAAAGATAATCTTCAAACATAAATCCTTCAAGATATATGCTTTAAAATATGCTTTTCCAATAAATGTCTTTCAAACATAGTTTTCTGCAAGATAATGCTTTTTAAATATACCTTTCGAAATAATAGTCTTTCAAACATAGTTTTCTTCAAGGCAAACGCATTTCAGCTATACTTTTCAATGAATATCTTTCGATCATAATTTCTTCAAGATAAATCTACCGGAAGTCCGTCCGCAGGGGATCTCCCAAAATACGTCCGTAGTCCCCAAAAGTAAATATGCAGTGTTGGGGGGATCTCCCTGAATACGTCCGTAGTCCCTAAAAGTAAATATGCGGTACATGAGGGATCTCCCGGAATACGTCTGTAGTCTCTAATTCAAATATGCAAATAAATCAACAGAGATCACAACCATAACACAACAGAAACATCGTACATTTCCACAACAATCACAAGGCAACAAAAGATAGAAATGTTATGTACAACGAGCAAATCAATACAAAAACTTAAATCACCGAACGCTAAAACTCATTCACAAGAGTAACCATTGAAAGGAAATAATAAGCGTAGAGAAGATAGCTTAACCAGGGAGAACACGACGTAACACGAATTCACAGTATCCAAGTTCGCAATAAGATGTCATCACAAGTCAAGAGATTTCCAATACAAGCTAGCCGACTAAGGAGTAGATCATCTAGATTCCTTTTTAAGGTTGAATGATTATGAGAGATTTTCCACAATCCAAATAAGGGTAAGCAGCTACAGATAATCCTAATTCCAATTTATGCTAAACAACTATAAGGCGAGATATTACAAATTTTAGCTAAATAGGCAGTTTATGAAGAAAATATAATATGATGATAGAAGAGGTAAATTCTTCAATTAAGTCAATTAATATCAAACTGACCACAAAGGGAATCTAAAATCAATTAATTCTAATTTAAGCAGGAAGAGATGAAACTAGCAATCAGAAACTCAGTCATAACAATTACAAATTCATACACAGGGAATATAAGGACCTAAGAACCCTAAAAGGCCAACTTCATACAAATAAGTCCGGGTACGCACTCGTCACCTCACGTACACAGGCTACAATCAACATAGAAAACTCAAATCCTAAGGGGTAGTCCCCCCCCCCCCCTAAGGTTAGGCAAGATACTTACCTCGAAGATGACAACCCGGTATTCTAAAATGGACTTCTCGGGTGAAAAGACCTAAGGACGGCCCAAATCCAACTAGAACAACCAATTGATTTGTGTGAAAAACTCTCAAAGAACCTCCAAGAATCGATCTCTAGAAGTCAAAATATGATAAAAATGGCCTAACCCTTGATTTTGGGATATATTCTGTCTGCCCAGATTTTGAGCATCGCGATCGCGAGAAATAGGATGTGATCGCGTAGAAGAAAATAGCTGATGTCCAACAGGTTCTATGCGATCGCGTATAAGGAAAATAGTCACTGTCCAAAAATTCATTACGCGATCGCGAACTGTTGCATGCGATCGTAGAAGAGGAAAGGCAACTCCCCAACTGGTATGGCTGGGCAATGCGAACGCGGAAGGGGTGTTGCGAATGCGTAGAAGGCAGAAATGTAACTATGCGAACGCAAAGAGGAAGAATAGGTGAGCCATCGCGATCGCGGACACACCTATGCGATCGCATAGAAGGAACTATCAGATAGCAGAACAACAGTGCAAAATAAGAGTAAATTGACCCGAAACCCATCCGAAACACACTCGAGGCTCCCGAGACCCCGTCTAAACACATAAACAAGTAACATAGACTAATACGGACTTTCTCGAGGTCTCAAATCACATAAATGAATGCCGAAGCGACGAATCAAACCATAATTCTAACTTATGAACTTTAAAATCTTCAAATTTCAAAACTCGTGCTGAAACCTACCAATTCAACCCGGAATGACGCTAAATTTTGCAAACAAGTCCCAATTGAAATCCCGGAGCTAATCCAACTGATGGAATTGCATTCCGACCCCGATATCCTAAAACGTCAACTGTGGTCAAACTTTCTCCATTTTCCAACTTTCGCCGAATTACCTCAAATTACTCTACGGACCTCCAAAACTAATTTCGGACTTTCGCCTAAGTCTAAAATCACCATACAAAGCTGTTGACATTACCCAAACTCATTTCGAGGCCGTTTACTCAGAAGTCAATCCTCCGGTCAAATTTCACCGCTTAAGCTTCCAAAACTAAATCCTTCTTCAAATTAGACTCTGTATCATCCGGTAACTGAATTCAACCATGCACACATGTCGATATACACACTGTGAATCTATTCAAGACCTCACGCCACCGAACAGAGCCTAAATTCTCAAAATGACCGGTCGGGTCGTTACATCAAGACTAGAATTGATCAAATTTATCAGAGGTACATCAATGCTCCTCCCAAAAAGAAGTTTGTTGTTGTCAAACCCCAGGACGTCGTAGCAGAATACATATTGGGGTACAGATTACTCGCAAATGTTGCATGGGATCAAGTTGATTTCGTGATCATGCCCATCAACATTATAGAAAATTTTCATTGGTTGTTGGTTGTTTTTGACATTAGCGATAGGGTTCTTTATGTGTATGATTCTATGGTCTCTTCACATAATCACACCATTGTTGAATCTGTCGTCACCAAGTTTGCTGTTATGATTCCCCTATACTTGTCATGCACCGGTTTCTATGGCAAGCGTCCAGATATCAACTTCAAGAATACAAAGACATACATTGAAAAAGGTGTTACTGACCCTATTGACATTCAGTGGTTCGTCGGTGAGATACCACAGCAAAAAGAGGGATCACTGTATGAAAAAGCTTCTTTTCCTTCTATTTATTTAACAGAATTTTTTTTGCTCACTGTATGCTAAATATTTTCTCTTTTTTCTTTTTGCAGTGACTGTGGTGTATACGTTGCTGCCTTTGCAGAGTATGCCAGTATTGGAGACCTAGTAGTTTCTAAAGATGACCTTTCTGATATTGATCAACATCGTAGATGCTATGGAGCGCTACTGTGGGACTACGCTAGGAAGAAGCAAGATACTGGTGCAATTAGTGAGAGCGAGGTGACTAACACATTAGCAAGGAAAAAATGTGCACCAGTTGTGAACGAGAGAACACAAGTCCGGAAGAAGAAGAATTAGTTGCCATTTTCTGTAGGGAAAATATAGTTAAATTGGTTAGTTGCAGTTGGTTTTGTAGAAAGGTTGTAGATAAATTTTTACTTATGAACAAGTTTGTTGAAGTTTAATTGTAGCAGATTTGTGCTACAATTATTTTACCCTATGTTTTGTTATTTTATCCAGGATACTAGTGCTAACAATAGGAAATATTCTGTTATTTTTATCTTCATTGGTTAAAAGTTAATAGTACTTGATCTCATTATAATTAACATATAACTCCTTTAGAACTTAATTATTATGTAGTTATTCTGTCAACTCCAGATTATGTAGTTATTTTGTAGATTTTTTGTGGATAAATTATAAGAATCGTTAATAACTAATGATTTGTGCTAAATATAATTAAACAATTGTATATTATAGATACAAATCATTCATAATCCAACCAAGTTATGAAGATCTGAACTCAATATACTTAGTAATTAAACAAAACAAATTCAAACCAACTACATTAAGAGTTGAAAACATTTCAATATAGGAAACAATATTTACTCAATTTATCAACACAATTATACCTCAACTATAATTCTCATGAACACCTCAACACTTTTTATCAAAAAATCTGTTGACTATATCAAATTTTATTTCTTCTTGGGAGCATTCTTGCAAGATCTTTTGTTATGCCCTTCTATTCCGCAGTTGCCACATGAAACCTTGTACTTCTTTGCATTTACTTCATCATATGTTTTATATCTTTGTTTTTGAGGTCTTCCTGAATGTCTTTTCTCGGTATGTGGATTTACAACTTCTTCCGCTATATGTTGTGGCACATTCCATTTGCTTTCATCAGGCAACAGATCTATTGGTATTTCATAAGTATGCAAGAGGCTCTCCCTCGTGTAATAAGGAGAACAATAGTTTTTATAAGACTCATTCCTGTGCCTTAAAGCAGCCAAAGCATGTGCACAAGGAAGTTCATCAAGATGGAATTGTCCACAACTACATCTCTTGTTTTCAAGACAAACAATATAGCGCTTCACACCATCTATCACTGTATGGATGTGATCTGTTGAAGCCCTCACCTACAATTACATTACAAACACACAACAAATTATCTACAAAATAACTACAATGATTCAATAATTTTTCTACAATGCCTGTTAATATTTTAGTTTGATGCAATAAATGATAAGATATTATTGGATATAGCTTACTCTAAGCTTCTGCGACAATGTTCTGTTGTCCTCCAACTATTTGTTGTATTTTTCCCAAGGTATTTGAATGTACCCTTTGCTTTCAATAACTTTTCATTAGTCCAACGTTCAAGAAGAGTCCTCATGTACTCTAATAGTTCTACTATCGGTAGCTCTCTTGCATGTCTTGTTACCACATTCAATGACTCTGCAATGTTTGATATCATAGTCCAAGTTCTGTTCACCGTAGCATGTACTCGAGACCATCTGTGATAGCCAATATCGTATAAGTATGCTTTAACATGCGTGTCAATCTCTTCAATCTATGACATTCTTTCATTAAATTCATCAAGCGTGTATGATCATGTCGTGGCAAAGTACAATTCGCTTAACTTTAGATGACCCTTCTTGAACTTCGACCTTATATTTGTCCAAATATGCCACATGCAAGAATAAAGTGGCATGCCGGTATAAACAATAGATGTTGCCTTCAAGATACTCTCATTCCGATCCGAAATAGCACACACATTTGGTTTTTCACTATATGCATGTTTGAATTGCTCAAAAAACCACTTCCATGATGCGTCATTTTCTGAATCAACAACAACATATGCCAGTGGTAATATGCTACCTATCATATGTGGCAAAAATCAATTCAATTTCCATCATAAAACTGTAGAGGAAGAAATATACATACAAACTATAAATTTTCAACAATATATCTACAATACCTGCCGCATCCATTGTGCTAGATGTTAGAATTATTCCCCTGTATGCTGACTTCAAGAAGGTCCCATCAACTACTACAACTGGCCTACAATATTTCTAACCATTGATTGACGTACTAATCGCAACAAATGCATATAAGAAATAGTCATCGTCGGTCTTCTTCAATTTAACTACCGACCCCAGATAAGTCTTCTCCAGAATATGCAAATAACTAGGCAATCGACTATAGGAGTTAGCAGGATGACCTCTCAAAAGATCCTTTTCTCTCCAAACTTGCATGTATGTTAAGTTCATGCCGTGTTCAGACAACATATCAGTTTTTATTAGGGGTGTGCATTCGAATCGGTTTATCGATAAATTGAATCGATTATTTGTTATCGGTTTTTCGATTTTGAAATTTTCCTTATCGAGTTATCGATTTCGATTTCGATTTTTTCCTCTTCGGTTATCGGTTTATCGATAAACCGATAAGATATGCTAAAAAGATAAATATACCCTTATTCTATAATACCTTTTCCTTAACCCTAAGTCTCTAACCCTATTATTTCCTCTACCCATTCTTCAGCGCACACATGTACATGCTGATCATGTTACTGGCACCGGCATGATTAAGGTCCGATTTATTTTCTTTGAATATGATTACTGATTACCAACAATTATTCTTGATACTATTATCACCCCACCCTATTTTCTGTGCTTCATTATTGTTTTCATTGTTGCAGACTAAGGTGCCTGATGTGAAATCAATCATTTCCAGAGCAAGTAATGCAAACGTTGATCTTTTTGTTGAACCTGGCGATAAAATCTATTTTGGTGATATTTTTCTGGAGGTATGCAGACTTATTGTTTTCTGCAATAAGATAGTAGTACTTCTTTTGGTGATAAGTGTGCATATAAAGGATACTAACGTTCAGATTTTGTTCAAATGGTTGTAGACTTGTAGAGGTCGAAAATCATAACGATGAATTGAGTGGTTCTATGAAGTTCACGTTGGAAGAAAATTTAGTACGATTCTGACATATGTGATTCTGTCATAAACATCTAAGTGACTTGCAAATACATGACAATGCTATCAGTTGACCATGTGATTCTATTTTAGAAAAGATGAAACTGCTTTAGTATTTTTCCAATTTAGTAAACCTAGTGGCTGTTAAGATTCTTCAACAGTTCTATGGGACCAAATAAAATAGGACAGAGGGGGTACAAGACGAATGCCTTCCAAACATTTAACGAATATTTGGCTGTAGTTCAATTTTCTGAGTAAATTTACTTTCCATATGTAGTCATCATATATGCTTTTTCAACTCCATTTTTCTTTATTTGATCCCTTACTTTAGTTTCGTTGCATATGCTTGTTGACACAATTTTTATGTTATAACCAGTGTTCGTCTTATTTTAGCTTCTTTTTGTCCATATTAGTTAGGCCGTAGGCGTGTTTATATCGACATACTTTCCGTGAAATCCCGCAAATTTTCTTATTGGTGTAATCGATAACCGAATCGATAAGCCCCAAAAATCGATAATCGAAATCGAAAAAATCGAAACCTTATTGAAACGATAACGATAAGCATATGTACAAATCGATAATCGATAAGTAATTATCGATAAGGGTCAAAATCGAATCGATAAATCGAATGCACACCCCTAGTTTTTATGTCTTTTGGTGTGTAAATTGTCTTAGGATCAACATATTTTGGTATAACCATGCTACCTACTACCATGGCTGTAGGTTTGCGTTGTATCTATGTATTGTCCATCAAAGAGCATTGTCACGACCCAAATTTCCAAGCTTAGGGATCGTGATGGCGCATAACACCACACTTGCTAGGCAAGCCAATGTTAGAGTTCGCTCAACTATTTCCTTTAATTAACCATTTAAACAGGATAAAACAATTTTAAGTTAAACTTAATCTAATGGCTTTCAATAAATAATTTCAAATATAAGAAAAATAATAAATTAATTAAACCGAGCCACGAACTAATTATATAAATAAATCTAGAACTACCCCAGGATCTGGTGTCACAATTCACGAACTACTAAAGAATACTACAAATACTAGGCTGAAAGAAATAGTATAACTGTTCTGAATATAATAAAACAACGTTTATGAAAATAGGAGAAGACTCTCGGGATATGCGAAAGCCGACAAATATACCTCGTGTCTCCGAATAAATGAATAGCTGCTCTAAAACCTCTACTGCTGGCCGGTACCTGGATCTGCACAAAAGAGTGCAGAGTGTAGTATCAATACAACCGACCTCATGTACTGAGTAAGTGCCGAGCCTAACCTCGACGAATTAGTGACGAGGCTACGACGGGGCATTAACAACATATAACCTGTGACAATAATATATACAATAACGCAATAAAATAATTCTACACGAAAAGAAAGATATAACTGAAACAATAATTATAATACTTCAGTCGTCTATTCCAGGCCTCAACTATCACCAAGATCTCACACAAGTTTTCGAATTTCCAAACTTTACTTTAAAATAATCGTATGTGCAGAATATGAATAAAACTGGAGAGTAAAACAATAAATTTCCAAATCTTTATAATAAAATCAGTAAAACATAATTATACTCCCTTATCACTATCAATTATCCACCCTTATCACTATCAATTATCTACCCTTATCACTATCAATTTATCCTGTATCGCAACTTTCACAGTTCAAGCCAAGCCTTTCACAACACTTTTGTCTCAACAATAATGAACAGAAAAGTATACTTCTCATAAACTCATCAATATTATCACAGAAAAATGAAATCAACATGAACATATATGTTTTTACATTTCGTAAAAAACAAATGCCAAACTGCTCAACCTTTCTATATCACAAGAGGACCAAATGAACACCCAGTACTCTTCCAAAATAACCACAACAATATTCAACAACAAAGGAATAAGGTCAAGTAGTCGTAGAAACAATAATGAACATAGAACAATTAAGACATGTGTCACGACCCGAAATCCCACCTTTCAGACCGTGACTGCGTCTAACGTTGAACCCGCTAGACAAGCCAACGTATACTACACATTAATATTTTTAAATCAATACAACAGTAGTAAAATTAATACCCTTCAAATCTTAACTGAAATAACCAACAACTTTATAACTTTAACAACGGAAATGTAATAGAAATTCAAAATGCAAAGTGAAATAATAAAATACATAACGTCGCATACCCAAAACCGGGGTGTCACAACCTCACGAACTATCTAAACTGAGTGCTAAATACAGAGTCTGAAAAGAAATATATAATTGTCTTGAAACTAGGAGAAAAAGTAAGACAATAAGAAATCCAAATGCAGGAGAGACACCAAGGCCCACGAACGCCAGCGGGTATACCTTGAAGCTCTGGGTGGACTGAAGGTGACTCCCTCAATGCGGTCCACTGGGTTCGGATGCGGGGTCTGCACAACATTAAGAAGTGCAGTGTAGCATCAGTACAACCGACCCCATGTACTGAGTAAGTGCCGAGCCTAACCTCGGCCGAAGTAGTGACGAGGCTAGACTTGACAATAACGATAACCTGTCCTATTCTACAGCAGGTAACAGGGATAATACAAGGCAAGAGATAAGCAAACAGGTAAGGGATACGGGAGCAGTAAAAGGGAAACAAGTGAAATGAAGCAGTCAAATTGACAGATAGAAGTAAACAAGGGAGGCAATCTAACACAATAGTCAACGAAGCAAGTATAAGTACCAGAAATGTAAAACAATGGCACAACATCATCCTTCGTGCTTTTACTCTCTTCCTCACAATGCAATGTAATCAAATATCATGGCACGA
>MDKH01119911.1:0-25291 GCA_005239495.1 Nicotiana undulata
GGGGCCTCGGAACACAGATTTAGCTAGAATTACTTAGGATGACCTTTTGGGTCATCACAATATACAACACGCTTCGTTGTACTACTTTAACTACATATATAGCATGTTAGAGTATATTTTAGTGTATTTATCCCTTGTATTACAAAAGTGTTAACGGATTATATTTATATTAATTAGATAGTAAATATAAAAGTGATTTTTAATTTTGACCAATGTTGACCTGAAAAGAGACCAACTTTGGTCGCTAATTATCCAGAAATTAAAAATAAGCGACCAAAGTTGGTCGCTAAATTTAAATCAGATTTATTTATATTTTATAAAATATTTTAAATAATAATATTCTTGTTAAATGTTATAACTGGGTCCCAAATTAGCGACCAAAGTTGGCCTCTACTTGCTTCCCCTTTCATAACCGACCAACTTTGGTCGCTACTTTTAAATAATATTTATTTATATTTTATAAAAAAAATTAAATAATAATATAATTATTAAAACGTTATAATTGGGTCCCACTTTAGTGGCTAATTTCAATATCTCAATATAATTTTTGTTTATTTTTCGTACCACCAACAATGACAAGGAATTTTCAAAATAATAACTCAAACTAATCAATGGAAAATATTACTTGTGAATTTCAAGTAAATTATAGCTAAGTAACCCCTTAACCTTAAATAACTCACATTTTTAATACTAAGTCAAAACTATATGCACTCAGTGTTAACTTTTAGGAAGCTGTGTATTTTAACATGTTAGTAGCAGGTAATTTATGTTATTTTCATGCCCATGATACATTTTATGAATAGGTAGGTCATCAATAATTATTTTCTTTTGAATGATCTAATACTATGAATACTTTTTATACTTTCAATATTCGGAAATTAGACTCTTCAATTACCCCTCTACCATTTTCGTAACAAAAAAGATCTAAGTAAGGAGAAAAAAAAGTTACAATGAAAAGAGAACATGTACTTATTATCAAAGAAATTCACCAGCAAGATGTGCTACAAGGGATTAACCAAGTTAATGAGTTTCGAATAGTCATAGTTAAACCAAAATGCATTTTCATTGTCAGATGGGAAAAGATGGGACCCATTTATCTTTTTCCAGTAGGGTATATAATGCTTTAGCCATCAGATTTTTCTATCATGATCATAAATGACAAAACCCTATAGAAAATGAACTCCAAAGATAGTACGTAGAAGAGAAAAAGAAAGAAAGGACATTTCCACATAAGCTATAAAAACTTGACTCTTGGCTTATCCGATCCTAACAAGTTGGCTACTGTCTTGAACTAAATTAAACGTGACAGTAGCGCTAAACTATGCAAATTGCAATGACATTATTTTAAGAATATTTATACACCATTCTTATCTCTGTGATTTTTTAAATAATTAAAGTTCAAATATTATAGCCTTCTTTACCTAATAACATGAGCAGTTTTCACAGTTTGTTACCATCCTATATGCAACAAAATCAGTTTTATAGTAATTATCTTACTTAAACTGAATTTTCTAAGATATACTCCATGGTGTTTGAAAATACGGAACGAACCCTAGCTAATTAAACCTATATAGCTACTAAGACTTTCTGTTATCAACTTGAGAATAATCCGCGGGTAGTGATGCTCATGATGAAAGGCAAGTCAACGAGAAGGACCGATAGGTTTTTAGGCTCGTAAGTTTTGGAAGACGGAATGCATACAATAATACCTTAGGAGATCGTATCGGAAAGGGAGTGAAATGAAAATATTATATAAAATATAACACACGTTCACATAGTATACAGTACACTTTAGGCTCGATGATAGCGCAAATCAATGAATGTTGTTGGGCTAAAGATGTACTTGTTAGTATTGTAATACCTCCAAAGGCAAACTTAGTACTTACCGTACTATTACGGGTCGTTTGGTATGAGGTATAATAAGGTATAAAAATGGTATAAAAATTTAATATCACCTTAATTAATATTGTCACGACCCAATTTCAAAGTCGTGATGGCGCCTGTCGTGGAACCAGGCAAGCCACCCATTTTATCTAAGCTAAATGCAATTACCAATAAAATATGATTTTTAACAAGTCTGTGGGTAATAATAATAATAAATCTGAAGTTTTAAATAATATCTGAAACCAAAGTTTAAGTTCTATAATCCCGGATCTAGTGTCACTCAGTCACGAGCTACTACAGCATAAGAATGTCAAGATACGGGAATAGACAACATAGTCTGTAAAAGTAAAGTGCAACAGGGATATAAAGAGGGAAAAGACGAGGCTGCAATCGCCAGCTGCTACCTTGAAGACTCAAAAAGAAACTCTAATCAGCAAATCCGCAACTGCTACCGGGTCCCGATGAACCTGGATCTGCACACAAGGTGCAGGGGGTAACGTGAGTACACCAACTCAGAAGTAACGAACCCAAACTATGGGCTGAGAGGTAGTAACGAACTAAACCTCAATAACTGTAATCATTAGCGTACAAAAATTTAGACATGTTCACAGTTTATCAGAAAATAACAACAGAATATGCTAGGTATATCTCAATATGCTCTACATGCCGACATCTCAACAGTGTGAAAATGTACATTGTTCTCACAAATCTCCCACAGAAGTTCACTCAGTACTATATATGGCTCTCAGGCCCAGGGAAGATCCATCCCGGAATATGCACAAACACCGGTGACCGTAGTCACTCAATACTGAGGAAATAGGCCAATCCAGCCTCACGGAGAAGATCCATCTCCGGAATAGACGATCCATCCCTCACATATATCAACTTCGGACAAGATTCATGTCCAGGGAAGGTCCATCCCTCACATATATCAACTTCGGACAAGATCCATGTCCAGGGAAGATCCATCCCTCAATATCAATGCGCTCACTGGGGGTGTAAAGACTCCGGAGGGGCTCCTATAAGCCCAAGCGCTATACCAAACCAACGAAGTAATGATTACAGTATCGCTGCGGTGTGCAGTCCGATCTCATAACAATCTCAATAACAGGCCCTCGGCCTCACTCAGTCATTACTTTTCCAATCTCACTCATATTGCTCACAGATGTATAAATCAGCCCAAACAATGATAAATATGCATATAATTGACAATTTCTGATATTGAGGCATGAAATGATATGCTATAACAAAACTGAGTATATGAAATCAAATAATCACAAGAGGAGACAGTAATAGACGACCACTCGGGTCTCAGCATTTTCGGCGTGAAGCCTTTACATTTATACTTAACATGATTTCTAATATGCTCAAAGTAAATAGAAACTTCACAGTACCAATATCAGCCTGAAATAACCATTAGGCAGTGCCATGGGATGAGCCAGGCCACAACATTCGGTGTACGCCCGCATGCCCGTCACTTGGCACGTGCGTCACCTTAATTAACATCAACTATCAGATAACTTGGGGTTTCGAACCCTCAGTTCCAAGTTTGGAAACGTTACTTACCTTAAAACCGGATAAAATACTACTCAACAGTTCCCTTGCCTATAAACTCGGCCTCCGAGTGCTCCTAATCTACCAAAAAATCAGATTTATACCATTATCATATGCTAAGGAATGAAGCCCAATCGAAATTTAGCAAAAATACTCAAAAATCCCGAAATTGGTCAAAATCCGAGCCCTGGGCCCACGCCTCGGAATTCAATAAATTTTACACCACAAGAATCGTCATCCTCCCACGAGTCTATACATACCAAGAACACTGAAATCGGAGTCCAAATGACCCCTCAAATTCCTATTCTAAAGCCTCTTAATCCCAAGCCCTAATTACCATTTTGCACTGATTTTTCCCAAATATTTCACCATTAATCCGACCTTTAATCACATATAAATGAGTTTAGAGTCCAAAAACCTTATCTCAATGAAGAACTATCGAATTTCCTCTTCAAAAACCCTTCAAAAGCTTCAAACCCGGATGAAATATTGAGAAAGATGGCTCAAATTCGCGAAGGCATGCTTTTATATTCTCTGAACATTAGTTCCGCACCTGCGACCACTTACGCACACCAGCGGAACCGCACCTGCGGTCCCAGGTGCGCACCTGCGGAAAACCCCAAAGTCCTCAGCCTCCGCACCTGCGCCCGCCCTCCCGCACCTGCGGCTTTGCAGGTGCGGAAATTACCGCGCACCTGCGGAAATTCTTCAACCAGCCAAACTTCCGCATCTGCGGAGCTTCGTCCGCTCCTGCAGGCCCGCACCTGCGGCTCCTCTTCCGCGGGTGCGAAAACACCAGCACCTGCAACTTCAGCAACAACAATTATGTTCCAACTCCCCGTTAACCACCCAGAACCATCCCGAGCCCCTCGGGACCCCAACCAAACATACCAACACATCACGTATGGTCATCCAAACTTAGTTGCACTCTCGAACCACCAAAAACAACACCAAAACCCCAAAATCACATTGAATTCAAGCTTATGAACTTTGAAGTTTCTAAATTCCACCAACGATGGCGAAACTACCCAAAACAACTCCGATTGACCTGAAATTTTGCAGACATATCCAAAATGACATTACAAACCTGTTCCAACTATCGGAATTCTATTCTGACCCCGATAGCCTATTTTGCACTGCTGACCGGAAATCGCAAAAACTAACTTTCGCCAATTCAAGCCGAATTCTACACCGGACATCACAAAAATATTCTGAATACACTCTTAAGTCCCAAATCACCTAACGAAGATATCTGAGCCATAAAATCCGCATTCCTAGGTCGTTTACTAATAAGTCAACTCTCAGTTGACTTTTTCAACTATAAAGTTATTTTAAAGGACTAAATGGCTAAATTCTCACTACAACCATTCTGATTCCGAGCTTACCAACTCTAACACATCATAAACAGTATAACCAACCTATGACAAGGCAATAACCGTAAATTTAATGCAGGTTCTACGGAACGACTGGTCGGGTCGTTACAAATATCTTGTTTGGTTAGCAAATCAGGTATAAGTTATCCTGGTATTAATTTTAATACTGGGATAACTTATACCTTATAGAAGGTGGGGTAATTAGCACCGGTATAACTTATACATTCTTCTTAAAAATTATGCAACTGTCATTTTTAATACAACATACCAAACAATGAATAAACAACAATTCCAGCATAACTAATCTCAGCATAACTTATACCGGTATAAATTGTATTCCAACCAAACGACCACTTATAAGTCATAATATGTAACTAAATCTCATTTACTTGGTTCATGCACATGTTGCAAGTTGCAGCGACAAAGCCTCTCATGTCTCAGTGCTTGCCCACAAAAACTGTTAAATGGCCAGCATCATTATTTCTTTCTATCTTCTATTTACAAAGTAATTATACCATCAATATTGTTGAACTTTTTCCAAGGGACTATAAATATTGTCAACTCCCTTCACCCCTGCCCTTAAAAAAATCCTAAGGTCTCTTCTTAGAGCATGTACTATCTAGGGATGGCAATCGGGCGGGGCGGGGCAAGATGGGGTGGAATTTATCTTAATCCACAAAATTTCAACCCATCCCGCATCAATACCCACGCCACCCGCCCCGCCTCGCAATATTTCCTTTATTATTTCTTTCAATTTGTCATATTTTAGTCTTATTTAATTTAATTTTAAATTATATTCATATATGCATTAGGGGCGAAGGTACATAGGGTCAAGGGTGGTCAACTGACCACCCTTCACCGAAAAATTATACTACGTATAAGGTAAAAT
Organism: Nicotiana undulata; assembly: GCA_005239495.1. Lineage (NCBI taxonomy): Eukaryota > Viridiplantae > Streptophyta > Magnoliopsida > Solanales > Solanaceae > Nicotiana > Nicotiana undulata. The sequence goes on from MDKH01119911.1 coordinate 5,701, forward strand.
ATTGTTTGTTATTGATTAAAAATAGATTTTGAACACCTTTGCATAGCCCACGGGCAAAGGATGTTCAAAATTTGAACACCCTTATTGAATTTCCTGGCTTCGCCACTAATATGCATTGTCAATCTAAAGTTCTCGTTGAAATTCAAGTCCAAACCAGGAAGTCCAATTTTGAATAGTCATAACTAGCAAATAACTATAAATCCTATCGAATGTTGTCATATACTTTTAATTCTGCTTTTTAATATATTATATTTCTGCTTTTTTTTAATTCTTACATGTATCAATAATATTGGAATTTAATTTGAAACATCGATAAATCAATTTTAATTATTCAGATATACAAAGCAATGACATTAGATACATAAAAATGTGTCAACTAATTATCTACTCAACTCAAATAAAATAAGTATATAATTAAAGTGGACTTAAAAATACTAAATATATATATATATATATATATATATATATATATATATATATAATATTTTCTTCCCAGAGATGCAAACAACAAAAATATATGTATTTACATTCAACAGAATAAATGTTCAATATGAAATGTATTCCTCGTAAAAATCAAATTAGATTGAGACTAAAATAACCAATGCATAGGAAAAAGGAATCACAAGTGCAAAACTGAAAAAGTAAATATTTCTAGTTGTAATAATATTAGTGATAGCTGAAGTGTTATAATTTTGCAAAAAGTTATAACCCGCACCCGCGCCGCGCCCACACAAAATTTTACAAAATTTACTTTGCCCCGCCTCGCCCCCACCCACATATATCTAAACCCGTACTGTCCCACATATGTTAAAACCCACACCGTCCCATTATCATCCCTAGTACTATCGATGTACTCAGTATCAGGCATAGTTACAACAACAGGTAACTGTCTGTAATAAGCCTAATGTGGTAACCTAAAAACTAAACTAAATATTAGTAGTAACTTGTTATGACCAATTAATTGTAAGAATTATTTACAATATTACATGATTTAAATCCTAGAATACATAAATTTATAAGATAAAAGGGTTATATACTTAAAAGGAGGCACATTGAGAGTTCAGTCGCTATATTTTTTAAGGGTGTCAATAGATATTCGAAAATTAACTAAATCGATTGAATCGTACCGCATCAAATTAATTTTTAGTTTTTTTTAAAAAGCCGTAGATTTTCATATAAATCTATAACCTCACCGATAATTAGGGTAGGTTTTTTATTTTATGAAAATAAACCAAAAAAATACCGAACTGTACCGAATAAATTTTACTTGTAACAAATATATTTATATAGTTAGTTTAAAAATAATAATGCATAAATTTTTCTTTGGGCCTTGGAATTATGAATTACAAGCCAACAAGTAACTAAACTAAAAATACTAATTCCTAAAACCTATTATGCTACTTCTACTTAAACCAAACTATTTCAGGCATCTACATTAGCAAGACACCGAGTATTCTAGCAATTATGAGTAGCAAACTACAATATCGAATATGTTTCCTTTCATATAATTTAGATTTATCTTTTTGAATATTTAATCTTCTATAGACTTTATTCTTGATTAATATCTTTAAACTCTTGTGATTTATATTTTTTTTAGAATTTGCTTGGTTTCTTTGACATTTGTAGAATAGTTGATGGGTCTATACTAGCCATCTTTCATTTTTTTAATTCATCACTTTAAACGATAAAAATATTTGGAGAGTTTTGCCAAGTCCTATAAAAGAATATATGTTTATTGCATTCTACTTCTACTGGTGAAATTTACATGATATTTAAAAAAATACCAAAAATTAATCGAACCGTACTGATATCGAAGAGAAACAAATATGATTGGGACGGTTTCAAAAAGTCTAATATTAGTTATACATAATAGAATAACCGATAAATTTATATGGTACAAATTTTATAAACCGGCGGAACCGAACAATGACACCCCTAATATTTGAGGCATGCAGCAGTCGTTGTTAAATAACTTCTGATCAATATTTTTGTGCCTTAAATAGTTAACGTGGCCATCATTAAGTTATCAAAAATTTGTTTGAAAAATCATGTGTAATTACCTGACAATATAATTATTAGGATAGTAATTAAGTACTTGGGTAATTATACAGTGTAGTAATTACAACAACTTATTTATTTGCCGCAATGCAATTCTTATCGTCATATTTGGTTGGACAAGTGTAATTAAAAAGTTAAACTAAAAAAATTATGTTAATATATGAATAATAAATATAAAAAATTAACTGATTAATAGTCTCATTCACATGAGTTAATTAACTGAATGAGACTATTTTTTATAACAAAATATTTATACTAATGATTATAAAATGAAACTATTAAATAAACAAAGTAAATTTTGATATGTGATAGATGTATATGTATGTATGTATAGGTATTTAAATTACAACTTTTTGTTTAAAATAAAAGTGGTTTTGTAAAGTTACATTGGTGATTAATGGAAAAGTTTAATTACCAAAAAAAAAGTATTAATTAATTAAAAGTTGATAACTAATATAGTAAAGAAGATTGATATCTTGACTATCTTTCAAATTATTTAAGATAATTAATGAAAGCTTTAATATGAATTTTAACTTTTTTACCAACTCATATAAATATAGAAATTTATGATTTGTTGTATAATTGAAATAATAAAAGATAGATAAGAGTTTCGAAGGTATTTTTTTTATAATTGTTTATAATGTATAAAATAAATCTAGTAAAAGGAAACTGTATTTATCAACTGAGAAAAACAAAAAACAATAAAAAGAAAGAACTAAAGATGAAAAATTGCAAAACTATATAGAAGCAGTGGTGGATGCAGCGTACAAGCTACGGGTTCAACTGAACCTATAACTTTCGACGCGGAGTAAAAATTTATATATAAAAATTCATTAAAATTGCAAAAATAGTAGATATGAACCCATAAATTTAAAAATATAATGGGTTCAATGTTAAAAGCCTTAAAATTGAACCCATAAAATTTAAATCCTGAATCCGCCTCTGTATAGAAGTACACCATAAGCGACGCATTGAAAGGTTTAATTTGAAAAGGAGGATAAGAGAATTGGAAGAGAAACGGTTCAAAATACTTAATATATTTGAAAGAAAAAAAAAAGTTACATTAGATTATAATTACATAATGTAATTACCACCAATTTTCATCTTCTCCTTAAGGATTGGAGAGTATTATTGTACCCCTTCAATTATACTTAATTCCATATTGATCAAGTAGACAAATAAGTCAAACTGTGTAATTACACCCAATTACGCCTATATACAATTCCAAACATACTCTTAATTAGAGGCTTTTCATTCTCAAACACTACAATATAATAGAAGGAAACAACGAAAATAAAAGTGAAAACATTTCCTTTCATGTCAACTTTTGGTGGTGGTAGGGGAGGGGGGTTGCAATTCCACAATAGACCGAAACTCATACTGTTAACCAGGCCCAAGAGATGCGTGGCCCAACAGCTTCAACTAAGCAGCCCACCAAGCCAATTTTATGTACATAGCTTTTATCAATTTTTATTCATTGAGATTTTCATTTTGGGTTTTCAGATATATGGATGTATTTTGTAATAAGTGATCAGAACATTCAAGACAAAATAAGAACAATTATTCTTTTTCTCTCTAAACCGACTCAGGAACTCTAAAGTTCCATCTCCTTTCTTCTTCATGCAATGAAATCTGTTGATGTTAACATGGTATCAGAGCGTGGTTTCGATATCAGCTCATCTTCTCCTTCACTCTGATGTAAATTTTGACCGGAGTTTCTCATTCTTTTCGTTTGGTTTGTTCAAATCAAGTTTTTTCGTCCGGGATAAGATTTTCTCGGAGAAAATTGGGGATTTCTACATCTTTGGCTTAAAGTCGACTCTATGGATGCTATATTGCCGGATCTAGCGGTTGTCAACACTTTATGCTTCAATCGAGCTTCGCCCTAGGGTTTATTTTCGGATTTTGCTCGCAATATCGGTAATATTCTTCCTATCTACTGTCTACAGATTTAGAACTTATTTATCTCCATGATTAAGGAACATCCTGTGGTTTTCATGTGAAGATTATTGTTTCGTCTCGTTTCCGGTGATTTTTTTAGTGTGATTGTATGATTTGACTGAATCTGTTAGCATGGCTGGTATTCATGATAATACCACAACCTCCAATTCAGGAGGCTTCGTGCCTTTTACCTTAGATCCTTCTCACCTTATGTATGTCCACCCTTCGGACAGTCCTGGTATTCAATTAGTTTCGATACCTTTCAATGGGACAGGTTTTGTTCTTTAGTGAAATAGCATGCTCACTTCCCTATCTGCTAAAAACAAACGAGGGATCCTAGATGGAAGAGTAACCCAACCTACCCCAGACTCACCCTATTTTCCTTATTGGGAAAGGTGTAAGGATATGGTGAAGTCATGGATTATAAATTCCGTATCAAGAGAAATTGCCACGAGTGTAATGTGTTTTAAAATTGCCAAAGAGGTCTGGAAAGACATAAATGAGAGATTTGGACAATTCAATGGGTCAAAATATCTACAAATTCATAGAGAGATAAGCACAACTATGCAGGGCTCTTCAGACATAGCTAACTATTTTACTAAGCTTAGGACTCTTTGGGATGAACTGAATTCATATTATGTAGGACCTACATGTGCATGTGGAGCCCTTCCCAAATTCATATAGGATCAACAGTTGTTTCAATTTCTCAATGGACTAAATGAGTCTTATTCTACTGTCAAAAACACCATCATGATGATGAGTCCCTTACCACCCATAAGTAAAGTCTATTCCATCCTACAACAAGATGAGAGTCAGAGAGAAACACCTCATACTCCCAGTTTCACAGGTGATTCTGCTTCTTTTCTGGCATGTCCCAACTCCTTCAACAACACAAATAGGAACTTCACTCAGAGTCAATTTTGACTACAAAAGGAATGCAAATTCTGTGTCATGCAAGTATTGCAAGAAAACTGGACATACTGTGGACAAACATTATAGGCTGCATGGTTTTTCTGCTGATTTTAAGTTCACCAAGAACAATAAGTCAGCATCTTGTGTCCAGACTAAAGTTTCATATATTCCTCCTTCCTGCTCTCTTGTTGTTGCCTCCTCTGATAATTCAGCTCATGGTTTTACCAAGGAGCAATATCAACATCTCCTGAGTATGTTTCAACAGATTCAACTCTCTACTGGCATGTCTCCTGATATTTCCTCCACTGAAGATTCTGCTTTTGCTCACTTTGCAGGTTTGTTCAGTGCCTATACTGTTGATTATTCTGTTTCTCATGTATGTGCATCTTCACATTTAGGTATACTACCTTGGATCTTAGATTCAGGAGCTACTAACCATATGACTCCACACAAACATCTCCTTCAAAATCTCACACCTTTACCTAAACCCTTTCTAGTTACTTTACCCAATGGATATAAAGTAAAAGTTATATCAATTGGTTCATTACATCTTAGACATGATATAATATTATCTCCTTGTACCTTCTTTCCAATTCAATTTTATTTCTATTCATCAACTTATCTCACAGTTAGATTGTATAGCAGTACTTACCAAAACCAATTGTCTTTTACCGGGCCCTTCTCTGATGAGGCCACTAGTAATTGGTAAGGTTGCTGGGAGGTTATACTATCTACATCCAGATGCTGATTTGTTTCCTTCCTCTCTTGCTGCATCTATAGTAAAGCCTAGTTCAGTTTAATGTAATAAACCAAGTTCAATTACTCCTTGCTTCAATCAACTTTTACTTACGGATGGTTATGTTAGTAATCAAATTGTTATTGATCCTTCTTGTAATCAAACATCCACTATCAATAAAATGGACTTGTTTTGGCATCAAAGATTAGGTCATATACATTTTCACAAGATGAGATTTATTCCTTATTTGTCTAACAAAGTCACTTCTAAACAATCTTTCCTTTGTCCAATCTGCCCAATGGCTAGACAACAGAGATTATCTTTTCATGACAGTTCTATACAGTCTACTCCTCCTTTCCAACTTGTTCACATTGATATTTGGGGATCATATAACACAAAGACATATAATGGGTTCAGGTATTTTCTTACTTTAGTAGATGATTATACTAGAGTAACCTGGACACATCTTCTTTCTTGTAAGGGTAATACTCTATCTATTCTTAAAGCATTTACATCCATGGTCAAAGTTCACTTTCATTCCAATGTCCATACTTTTAGGTCAGATAATGCCTTTTGAATTAGGGAATAGTGTTGAAGCCATTAATTTCTTTGGAAATGAGGGCATTCTCCATCAAACAACCATTCCTCACACTCCAAAAAAAATGGTATTGTGGAAAGAAAACACAAACATCTTTTGGAAGTGGCCAGGGCACTTCTATTCCAGTCTAAGGTTCTTGTCAAGTTTTGGGGAGAATGCATACTTACTGCCACTTACCATATCAATAGAATACCCTCACCTCTTCTTCTCAACTTTTCACCTTATGAGAAATTACATGGCAGTCCACCTACTTATGAGCATTTAAAATTCTTTGGGTGTCTTTGCTTTGCAACATCTCCTAAGGTGGGCAGGGATAAATTTCAGTCAAGAGCTATTTCCTATTTATTTCTGGGTTATCCCTGTGGAAAGAAAGGTTACAAGTTATTGAACCTTTCTAATCTCTCTGTATTTTATTCTAGAGATGTAGTATTTCATGAACATGTCTTTCCTTACAAATCTAGATCTTCTTCTCCTCCCTCTTTATTTCCTTCTCTTGAACAATCATTTACTGATTCCCCATCTCCAAATCCTCTCAATCCTTCTGCTACTCAATACCTTTCTTCTTCTACTCCCAGCACTACTATCCCTTCCTTAGCATCTTCTCCTGCTCCTCCAGTCCTGTTATCTCCAACACTCAGCATCCCTACTCTACAGTTCCTAATCCACCCATTGAACTCCCTTCAACTTCTCATAACTCTGTCACTCTTAGTAAATCTCTTAGAATAGTTAACAAACATATCTACCTAAATGATTATGTCTGCAACTTTGCTTCACTTCCTGCCCCTACTCCTAGTCCTTCTATGGTTGTTCCTAGTGAACATCATATGCATGAGCCTCAGTTTTACCAGCAGGCAGCATCAAACCCTGCATGGCAGGAGGCTATGCTACAAGAATTTAGGGCTCTTGAAGCAAATCATACCTGGGACATTGTTCTTTTACCTCCCAACAAGAAAGTGATTCCTTGTAAGTGGGTTTATAAAATCAAACAGTTGATGGCTCTTTTGAAAGGTATAAGGCCAGGCTGGTCATTAGGGGTGATGCTCAAAGGGAAGGCATTGACTTCACTGAGACCTTCTCCCATGTGGTCAAATTGACCAACATTAAATGTTTGCTGACCCTGGTTGTCAAGAAAGGTTGGACTGTTTGTCAACTTGATGTCAATAATGCCTTTCTCCATGGTGACCTAAGTAAGGAAGTCTACATGAAAGTTCCCCCTGGTCTTGACATATCTTCTTCTTCCACATCTCCACCACTGGTTTGAAGACTTAAGAAGTCCCTATATGGCCTAAGGCAGGCTTCCAGACAGTGGTTTTCAAAACTGTCTGAAGCCTTGCTATCTAGAGGCTACATTTCTAGTCTTAATGATTATTCTCTCTTCACCAAATCAACTTCTGGTTCTCAGGTAGTCCTTGTTGTCTATGTGGATGACATCCTCTTAGCTGGGGATGATGTATCAAAATTAACTTCCCTAAAGTGTTTCTTGGATTCTCAATTCAAGATCAAAGAACTGAGTATAGTGCACTATTTTTTGGGGTTGAAAATTTCAAAACATTCTCAAGGCTATCTCATGACTCAACAGAAATATTACACTGATCTCCTTGCTGAATTTAATTGCCAACATTTCACTCCTGTTCTTACTATTTTGGATTCTTCATCCAAACTGGTCTTAGACATGGGAGAACCCCTAACTGATCCCAGCACCTACAGAAGATTAATAAGTAAACTCAATTTCCTCCAACACACCAGGCCAGATATATCTTTTTCTGTACAACACTTGAGCCAGTTTATTCAGAAGCCTCAAGTGCCTCACATGCAGGTTGCTTTACATGTCCTAAGGTATCTTATGAATTATCCTGCTCAGGGTATTCTACTGTCCAGCAGTTCTGATTTTTCACTCCTTGGTTATTCTGACTCTGATTGGACTGCCTGTGATGTCTCTCGCAAATCTGTCTCTGGTTTTTTTATCACTCTTGGAGGTAGTCCCATTTCCTGAAAAAGCAAGAAGCAGCCCATCTTTTCCTTGTCTTCAGCTGAAGCTGAGTACAGGGCCTTAAGGAAGGTTGTTGCTAAAGTTTCTTGGTTAGTTCGTCTTTTGGGTTATCTTAGTCTGCCTATTCAGAGTCATGTTCCTATTCATTGTGACAGTCAAGAACCCCGTCTTCCATGAGCGTACAAAATATATAGAGATTGATTGTCATTATGTCCGTGAATGCTTGAATTCAGGCCTTATTTCTTTACATTTTGTTCCAAGTTCTGCCCAGCTCGCGGACATCATGACTAAAGCTCTCCCTGGACAGCCCCACTATGGTATTCTATATGGGATAACATATCCCACAATTTTAGTGTAAAAGTTATCTCAGGATTAGCTAATACCCAAACCAAATATGAAATAATTAATCTTAATTTTTATCTCGAGATTATTATTTTTATCCCAGGTACCAATCGACCCTTGAGTTTCTTGGTCACATCTCATTGCACAATAGACATAGTTCACTCGCAATAATAACATTTATTGAACTCAAAGCAACGAGTAATAAGGAAAAGCAAAATGATATATGAACAAATTATGCAGTAAATGCATTGAATACCCCATAATTTTTATGAATAATCTTAATTTTTCCATTTTATAATCTGCTTAAGTTTTTCTCTTTAAGGGTCATTTGGTATGAGGTATAAGAAGGTATAGTGATGATATAAATATTTAATACCACCTTAATACTTTGTTTGGTTAGTAAACCTGATATAAGTTATCCCGGGATTAAAATTAGTACGGGGATAACATATACCTTGTAGAGGGTGGACAATTAGTGACGGGATAACTTATACATTCTTCTTAGAAATTATGCAATTGTCATTTTTAATACAACATACCAAACAGTAGATAAAAAATAATATCAGGATAATTAATTAATCCCATAAGGTGTATTCAAACCAAAAGACCCCTTATAGTTAAATTCTTAATACGGAAAAGGTCCAAATATACTCTTGTACTATACGAAATTGAACACATATTTCCTTCGTTAATACTTTAGCCCATATACGCCCTTAAAGCCACATAGTTGGTCCATATGTACCCTTTTTGAAACGGAATCCATCCAAACTAATTAGCTTTTTCGTTAATTGTACTAAAATGTATCACAAACACTATTTCCTTTTTATTAGTACTTTTTTTCTTTACCTTTTTCTTTTCTTCTCTTTTTTTTCTTTATTCTTTTTCCCATATCGTATTGTTACGTGAAATTGGTGACGGAAATGGAGAAAGCATCATCAATGGAGGAAATCGGATATTGGAGAAAGAAAAAGGAAAAAAAGAGAAGAAAGGAAACGAAGAAAGAAAAGAGAAAGGTAAAGAAAAAAAAATATTATAAAAAGGAGATAGTGTTTGTAATACACTTTAATACATTTAAAGAAAGGTCTAACTAGTTTGGGTGGATTTCATTTCGAAAAAGGCATATTTGGACCATCAATGTGATGGTAAGGGAACATATGGACTAACTATGTGACGGTAAGGGCATATATGGACTAAAGTATTAACAAATGGCACATTTGCTCAATTTCGTATAGTACACGGGCATATGTGGACCTTTTCCGTTCTTAATATATCCTTTGTAGCCTAGGAGAGTAAGATTAACGCCAAATATACTTCACTATTGTTGAGGGCCATGAAAAATAAACATTTCAAGTACTATTGCAGAAATGATTTGGTCCTACTCAAACTCCTTCAGCACACCTTTGCTGAAAATTGAATAACCCTACGGCCTACATTGGAAAACACCAAATATAGTGAGAGTTATTTTCCTTTGAGGACCATGAAAATTTATATTTCTAGCACTCTAACATAATGATTTAGACCTCAAACCTATCTAACAATGAATCCATTTTTAGGAAATCTTACTTCAAATTGAACTAAATGATTAGCAAGTAATAAGCTAAAGGGAATTGAACAGCAAGTTAGCAACCAATCCATGTTATATACTATATATATAATGAATAAGACTCAATTAATAGCTACATTAACGAAGTTGTTTCTGTTGATCTCAAAGCAGAAACTAGAAATTCTCAGTTTAAACTTTCTCATTCAAGAAATCATTTTGTTGTGTTAATACAATTTCTCATTTCACTGATTAATTTGTTATGTGAATATATCTAACACTCATTAAAACAGATTTCTTTACTATAACTTTTAGTTCGCAGAAAAATGAAACAAACAGCATACATGAATTTGGGCAAAGCCTTAATATATCCTTGCTAAAATTAAACATTCTTCTTTAGAGGTTCTATTCTTTTTTTCTTTTCAAGTTTCTCGGCATCTGGTATCAGTGGCGGAGCCAGGATTTTCATTAAAGGGAGTCAACATATTAATAAATAAACTCACCAACAAGTCAAGGGGTGTCATTATATAGTATATATACATATTTTAAAAAATTATCGAGCTATATAGTGTAATTTTCCGGCGAAGAGGTATCGGTTGACACCCCTTTGGTGCATGTGGCTCCGCCATTGTCTGGTACTAGTTAACGTAACTAGGAGGTCACGTGTTTGAACTGTAGAAACAACCTCTTGCAGAAATGCAGGATAAGGAGGAGTACGGTAGACCTCTTATGGTCCGACCCTTTTCCGGACTCCGCGTATAGGTGAAAGTTTAGTGCACCGAGCTGCACTTCTGAAGCTTGTCAGCAAGTTTATATAGTTTGATAGATCCAGGCTAATAGCCTCTTCTATGATAATCTAGAGCCCATTTCCAACCCAAGATAGATTGAAGAAAGAAAGCATATTCGTTTATTGTTCCCCAAAAGAAATGAAACTTTATTCTTAGCTACCCCAAAAATATTGATGACATTATTACATTAAAACAAACCTTAAGGTAGATCTTGAATGAGTAGTACAGTTAGTACTGAACCAATTACTTTTATCTCCAAGTTGCAGGAATAGCTAGCCGCTAAATACAAAAGTCGTATCAAGCAAGTTGGACACGGCTAGAGCTAGTCGCCTATATGTATCACCTAATTATTTAAGTACTACGAAAGCAGAATTTATATATAGACATATAGCCAAGAACTATAGCTATTTGACCTTCTAGTTTTTTTTTTTTTTTTAACTAGAACAAACAAACTAAGTTTCATTTAGTCATACCACAAGTTTGAAGCCATTAACCCAGGCAAATTGTCCAGCAATTCTGGGACAAAATCTTCCCGACCACCACCATAATCCTCGAACGAAAGATCCGAATTATCGGTCATTGCTGCTTCACTATTAGGAGCTACTCCATCCGCTGCATGATGATGATGAACATCTTTGTCCTCTGATAAATAAAAACCCTTTTTGAAATTACCATTATTTTTGTCGCATTCCGTGGCTCTACTACTTTCGATCATCGGGTACTTAGCATCTTGGCCAGTGAGTTGTTGGACTAAAGCTCTGAATTCTGCAGCGCTAGTGTTCACCTTCATAGGGTTTGCAATATACACAACTTTCACTGGTTTTTTCTTGGTACTTTTAGACTCTTTGTTTGCCTTTTTTGAATGCACACTTAGCATTTTGTCCATCAAATGTTTGCTGAGAAGTGTACTGAATGTTGAAAAAGGTTATGGGTTTGGATTTAATTTTTAGGGAAATGGAAAGTGGGTTTCCTGGAAAGGAAAGGAAAATGGAGTTGAAGAAAGGGAAAGGGGCCAAGTGGATGTCGCAATGAAAGATAGTAAATGGACACGGAATTAGCAGTAGATAGAGAAAGAGTGGAGCAAAACTAAAATCCCCCCCAAACCTCATTCAATAGCGCGTTATATACACAACATAAAGCCCGTTTGGGCATTAAAGATTATCCGTGTTTGGCCATAAAATTTACAATTTTCACTTGAAAATCAATTTTGAAATTTTTTAAAAATTCAAAAAGCTGTTTTTCAAACGTTTCACTCAAATCTCTTACAAAACTTCAAAAACAACCTAAAATAATATTCATATCCAAACACAACTCTAATTTTCAAATACCATTTTCACTTTTTTCTTTTTGGAATTTTACAATTCTTATGTCGAAATGCCCACTAAGGGTTCGTTTGGTACGGGGACAAGGGGTAATTACTCTCGGGATTAAATTCGAGATGAATTTATCCCGTGTTTGGTTAGGATAAAATTACGGTATAATTAATCCTGAAATTAGTTATCCCGGGATTTTAATTTTTTTATGGAAGGATGTGATAACTAATCCCGGGATAACTTGTTTCCAACCAAACAACCCCAGAAGCGGAGAATAACAATTTAATTTTATGTGATCATATTTGACTGGATATATAATTCAACTAGTCATAACTTATACGCATTGCTTGTATTTCCCATATTAATAAATATAATAATTATAATAAGTTACATAAATATTATACTGAAATATTGTGAGATGCCACTTTAAAATTAAATAGTATATATTTCTAAAAGTAATGGTCTTGACCTCATCAGTTAAATGGATAATAATCATGTGTGCCTCTCTAGTATAATTATTTGCTTTGTCATGAAATTTAAAACGCATATCACTAGTTATATTTGTTGCTTAACTGCTATAGAAAATTGTAGGCTTCAATTATGATTTGTGTGTGAATGCAATTAAGAAAATGTTACCTGCATCCATACATTTCTTATGTTTTTCAGCAAGAAGGAGCTTATTTTCTTTTGGCTTTGAAGGAATTATAATTCTGTTATATAATTGAAATAAGGAAATAATTTATATAAGTATTTACCCTTAATATCGGATAACAATTGAATTTATAAATGGTTTTAAGAATATGTGATCTCACTTGGCATAAATTGAGAAATATGTAAATTGATATTAGAAATTGACTGTAAATAAAAATAAAGCAAACCAAAATAAAATGCAGCTTTGGCCCTCGAGTTAGGTTGCCCTCGAACCAAATGAGTATGCTATTGAAAGTATGAATTGATCGACACAGTATGAAAGCTTAAGAGAGAAAATATAATATATTGCTTTATTCTGCGTGGATGTAAATTACAAAATGATTAGAACTTTTTTATATAGTAGAGGAGTTTTACTTATGGTACAATTCTAAATACAGTAAGAAAATCTCATGACTAGCTGATTAACCGGCCTTGACTTGATACATGCACAGATTTCCGTCGTGATCCTCGCTCGATCTCGGATATTTCGGCTTATCGTTACTAGACCAGGTAAACCCCCTTCGATCTTACTCGACCTCGGTTCCACTCGATCTCGATCTTTGTTGAACATCGTCCTAGACTGTCCTCGAGTTAAGGGTTCAACAACATGACTCCATATTGAGGCTCGATACAATACGAGGCCGAATCATAGCCTATCATAATCCAACTCGATCAGTCACAAGAAGAGCAGGCCCGTCTGACCGTATACAATAAGCTAAAACTCTACTTGATTTTAAAGTGTAAAATATTAGGTGTCCCTACATATTTCGAAAAGAAAAGGCTTGGTAATCAAAATTTTAGTTGCTTCTCTTGTTTCATAATTAGAAGTAATTTTTTGTTGATACAAATTCTTAATATTAGCTCATCTAGAATTTAAAAACTTTGGTTAGTTTTTGAGTGTTTAGCTTAATTATATTTATGATTTGTTCTATAACATGTCTTCATACGATTATTTGCTGAATAACTTTTTTCTCAGTATTTGTATGAAAATACCAAAAGTATTCGATAATTTAGGAGATTAAGAAAAACTAATAAGGAACATACGTTATATTAAAATTTATATTCAAGATCTTTAAATTTGAAACTACAAACTACTCGATAAGTATTATTTTTTATGAGAGAAAAAAGGACTTCTAAACCTAAAAGGAACAGAAAGAAATCCTAAATATTAGCCACATAATAAATGTTTATTCTTATATTTTAGAAAAATTATTTAATTTTAATTTTGCCCAATGTGAAACTTATTTCTAAAAGATAAAGAAAACGAACGATATTTCACTAAGAGTTTACATGTTTTTAATATAGTATAGATAACAAAAGAAATAATTTTAAAATTTACGGTAGAAAGTCATGGATATTTACCAGAGGCGGATTCAAAATTTGATGGTTACAGGTGCCATTGCATTTAATGTATAGTAACCAATAGTCAAGGCGGTTGAATTTGGGCATACTTGCATTTTGTCGTTCGCTTTATTTTAAATTAATTTAGTTCAATTCAATCCATTTTGAATAATTTAGTTTGCTTTACAAGATCTTTTGGTGCATAAATAAACACATGATAACCAAACTGAATATATTTAGTCCTTTCAAGGAAAAAATAATACTAACTAAATAAAAAAGAAAAATGATTAAAAACATATTAAAAATAAGAAATTGAGATCTAGAACAAAACATAAGCAAATATACTTTTTAATCTAAATAACTAATAAAAATAGAATCGTACATAGAGAAAAATATAAAATTCAAGAAAAAGTGAAGAAAAGAAGTAATCTGAAAAAAAGTAACACAGTAAAGTAAAATTGGCTCTACAATATGAGCAAAATGAGGGTCGATATTGGGTATTGAGCCTACCAAGGGTTACTTTGACCATGACACCTATCACCATTTTGTTACTATGCAATTTATTATCTATCTTTTTCACGTACCATCATCTTTCCGCAACATAAATTCGCCCCTGACATTTACATAACTATAAACCAATATATCATATCATTAAAGACAATGTGAAAAGTTTAAAGTTTTTTTTAATTATTTCTAAGTATGTAAATGTACCATCCTATTTTAGACAAACTAAAAAAAAGTGGGTCATATAAATGAGATAAATAGACTATATCTTTTTTTTAGATTAATCGTCCGCTAGATATCTGAAACATATTGATATACTAATTTGAATTCATATCACGTAAGCCTATTATAGAGTGTAAAACACTCTCTACCAAAATAATTCTCCATTTTTATAACTTGAATCCGATAAGCAAACTCGATTTGGTTATAGCTAATTCGAGTTTTCCGAAGAGGGAAGAGCGCCTGGTCACCTTCCGAAATTCAATGGGTAAGACTCAGATTGATTATCTTCTCTGCAGAAAATGCGATAAAGGTTTGTACACTGACTGCAAGGTCATCCCAAGTGAGCACCTCATGACCCTACATAAGCTCTTAGTTATGGACCTGGAGATCAAGAGGAGTAAGAGGAAGAGGGCGGGGGTGCAGGCAACCTAAGATCAAGTGGAGTAACTTGACCAAGGACAAAGCTCAAGAGTTACGGGAGAAGTTGTTGGCTTTGAGGGCCTGAGTAGGGGGGACGCATCTAGTATGTGGTTCACGACTGCGAATTGTATTAGGGTAGCTGCTAGAGAGGTTTTAGGGGGGCCACAAAGGGTTCTCCTGGGAGGTCATAAAGGGGACTGGTGGTGGAATGGAGAGGTTCAAGGTAAAGTGGAAGCTAAGAAAGCTTCTTATTTGAAGCTAGTGGAGAGTTCAAACGAGGAGGGAAAAAGGACTTATCGGGAGTGTTACAGAAAGGCAAGGAAAGAGGCGAAGTTAGCAGTTACGACGACTAAGAACGCGGCGTTAGCTCATTTGTACGAGGAGCTGGGGGGAAAAGGCGGGGACAAGAAGTTGTACTGGTTGGCCAAGGTGAGGGAGAGGAAATCCCGCGACTTAGACCAAGTCAAGTGCATCAAGGACGAGGATGGAAAAGTATGGATGGACGGGACACTTATTAGGAGAGATTGCAGACATACTTCCATAAACTGTTGAACGAGGAGAAGGATAGACGCATTGTGCTGGGTAAGTTGGAGAACTTCGAGAGTCGGCGGGATATTGGGTACTGTAGGTGGATTACGGTAGAGGAGGTATAAGGGGCGATGCGTAAGATGTGCAGGGTCAGAGCAACGGGGCCAGACGAAATTTCGGTGGAATTCTGGAAAAGCGCGGGGGAGGGGGGGGAAGCTTTGGAGTGGCTCACCGGGTCGTTTAATGTTATTTTTAAGACGAAGAAGATGCCCGAAAAATGGAGTGGAGTACGATGGTTCCTCTTTACAAGAACAAAGGTGATATCCAAAATTGCAACAATTATAGGAGTATCAAGTTGTTGAGTCACACTATGAAGGTTTGGGAGAGGGTGGTGGAGGCCAGGGTGAGGAGGTGGGTGTTTATTTCTGAGAATCAATTTGGATTCATGCCGGAGCGTTCGACTACGAAAGCGATTTATCTGGTAAGGAGATTAGTGGAGCAGTACAGGGAGAGGAAGAAGGATTTGCATATAGTGTTTATTGACCTTGAGAACGCGTAAAATAAAGTCCTGAGGGAGGTCCTGTGGAGGTGTTTGGAGGTTAGCGGCGTTCCGATAGCGTACACTAGGGTGATTAAGGATATATATGATGATGTTAAGACTCGGGTGAGGACTGTGAGTGGTGACTGGGAGCATTTCCCTGTGGATATGGGGTTGCACCAGGGATCGCCTCTTAGCCCATTTTTATTTGCCTTGGCGATGGATGTATTGTCGCGACACATCTAAGGGGAGGTGCCTTGGGTCATGCTATTTGCCGATGATATAGTGTTGATTGACGAGACGCAAGGTTGGAGGTTTGGAGACAGACCTTGGAGTCTAAAGGTTTCAAACTAAGTATAACCAAGACATAATACTTGGAGTGAAAGTTTAGTGACGAGACCCATGATGCAGACGTAGAGGTTAAGCTTGATGCTGAAGTTATCCCTAAGAGAGAAAGTTTTTAGTATCTCGGGTCTATTATCCAGGGTAACGGGGAGATTTTCGAAGATGTTGTACATCGCATCGGAGCGGGATGGATGAAGTGGAGGCTCGCTTCCGGTATTTTATGGGATAAGAATGTGCCACCAAGAGTTAAGGGTAAGTTTTATTGAGTGGTGGTTCGACCGGCTATGCTGTATAGGGTTGAGTGTTAGCCAGTCAAGAACTCCCACGTGCAAAAGATGAAAGTAGCAGAGATGAGGATGTTAAGATGGATGTGTGGGTGTACCAGGAGATATGAGATTAAGAATGAAGCTATACAGGACAAAGTGGGAGTAGCCTCGGTGGAGGACAAGATGCGGGAGTCGAAGCCGAGATGGTTCTACATGTTAAGAGAAGAAGCATTGATGATCCTGTTAGGAGGTGTGAGAGGTTGGCCATGGATAGTTTGAGAAGAGGTCGAGGCAGGCCTAAGAAGTACTGGGGAGAGGTAATTAGACAGGACATGGCTCTGATTCAGCTCACTGAGGACATGACTCTTGATAGGAGGGTGTGGAGGTCGAGGATTAAGGTAGAAGGTTAGTGGGTAGTCTTTAGTTGTTCGCTGATAGTCTTAGTAGCATGCATGTCCCTTCATATTCTTAGATTTTTTATTACGTTATGTGGTTTTGTTCGCCTCAGGTATTGTATTCACCGTTGCTATTATTTGGTACTACTTATCCTTTATCTCTCCCTTTTGCTTTTCTCTTCCATCTTTCTTCCTTCCTTGCTTTCCTCTTCTTCTTCTCTCCTTTCCTGAATCGAGGGTCTATTGAAAACATCCTCTCTATCTACATTAGGTAGGGGTAAGGTCTGCGTACAGACTACCCTCCCCAAACCATACCTGTTGGGATCATACTGGGTTTGTAGTTGTTGTAATCCGATAAGCAAAGTTGGGGGTACAAATGCAAATGTAACTTGTCAAACTAGTTGGGCTGAGAATAGAAAGAAAGTCAACTATTACACTTAGGGGTTGTTTGGTATGAGGTATTAGAAGGTATAGTGGTGGTATAAAAATTTAATACCACCTTAATATTCGTTTGGTTACCAAACCAGGTATAAGTTATCCCAGGATTAAAATTAACACCAGAATAACTTATACCTTATAGAGGGTGGGGTAATTAGCAATAGTATAACTTATATATTCTTCTTACAATTTATGCAATTGTCATATTTAATACAACATACCAAACAACGGATAAAAAATAATCTCAGCATAACTAATCTCAACATAACTTATCCCAACATAATTTATACCAGTATAATTTATCCCGGCATAAACCGTATTCAAACCAAACGACCCCTTAGTGATACATTAGCTCGATCTAGAAAATACGTGATTTGTGTAATTTATTTTTCATTTCATACTTTAAGATTTAATAAGTAACTTTTAGAAAGTCTGGTATGTATTGAACTAAGCATAAGTGATTGGTAAAAGTTGTTTCCAAATTGAAATTTGCTTTAATTTTTGGGCAATTCAAATATATATATCAGTAAGTACCAAAAAAATTGTTGTCTTGTTTAGCAATGATATGAACTACAATAATTAATTAAATTTGATTGAATTATGAATTTGGATAGAGAAACAATGATTATACAAAAGAAGTTTGTATGTTTACTACTTTCCATCTCATTTTGTGTGTATCCTACTTTGATTAAGTACGAAATTTCAATATGTAAGTAAGATTTTTAAAATTTGTGATCTTACAGTTTGTTTGGATGATTGTTACATACCGTCATAATGTATTGATTTGTATTACATTGCATTGTATTGTATTATTTAATAAATACCACATTTTAATAGATTGTTTAGTTTGCCACCATTTTATGATGTCACGCACCAACAATATAAAGAATAAACTTGCAATATTACTAAGAAAAAATGATACATAGTAGAAATATTATATGAAAAGGTATAATAAATGATAATATATGATTACTTAATAATAAGGAAGGGCAAAATTAGAGAGAAAAACCAAGGTAACGACGTCACCACAACAAATTCGTCACTACACAAAGTGTCACTTTTCATCGTTATGTAACGACTATGATACAATAAATTTAATTTATAATCAAAATAAATATTTTATTTAATGTAACAATACGATACGATACGATATGATATGATACATTACAATCATGCAAAAAAGCTGTTAAACTAAATTTGTATAATATGTCAAAAATATCCTTAATTTGAATCTTATAATATCTTCAAAGAATTATTGGAATTAAAAATATACTAAATTTAACAAAGTAACATTCTTTTTAAACATACTGAAAATGAAATTAGTAAAACTGTCACGACCCAAATTCCCACCCTTTGGGACCGTGATTGCGCCTAACGTTGAACCCGCTAGGCCAGCCAACGTATAACTTACAATAGCAATTTAGAATCATTTAAAACTGAGCGAAACGGTAGTTCGTCACTTTCAACAAATTCCTGTAAGCATTTCTTAATAAAGATAACGAAAACTTTAGGAATGCGAAGAATAAAGACATGATAAACATAAATAACGTAAAACTTCCCACACTAGTAACTCTCAAAACTTTACTGAGTCTTCCAAATCCCTTCAATTGTTTCACAACAGCAAAATAATAATAATATCTTCGAGAAACTCAAAATGAAATGACAAGACATCTACAACGAACAATC
>ML297732.1:0-49171 GCA_005239495.1 Nicotiana undulata
AATTAGGATCAATTGGAATTTATTTATTTATGCTCAACTAATTAATCAAGGAAATTAGTTAATAGACTTCTAACATTGGCTTTCCTAGCAAGTGTGGTGTTAGGCGCCATCACCATCCCTGAGGTTGGGAATTTGGGTCGTGACAGTAAATATTTTCCTTCTATGTGATCACATCAGTCCTTACGCGATCGCATAACACATTTTGGTCAGTGAATATTTTCCTTCTATGCGATCGCATCATTCCTTACGCGATCGCATAACACATTTTAGGCTAGTAATTATTGGGCAGACAGATTATATTCCAAAATCGAGGGTTAGGCCATTTTTATCAATATTTGACTTCTAGAGCTCGGTTCTTGGCGAAATTTGATGGGTTTTTCACACAAATCGAATGGGTAAGTGTTCTTCAACTAGAATTGAATATATTCCATGATTTTATCTTCATTTTCATCATTTAATTTGTGTTTTGAGTTGAGGAAAATGTTGGTTTTGGAAGAAAATTTCTAAAATGAAAAATCGTGATTTGAGGGACCAAATGGTATCGGAATTTGATAAATTTATATGGTTGAACTCGTATTGGAATGGGTATTCGGTTTTTATAAATTTTCTCGGGTTCCGAGGTGCAGGTCCGGGGGTCGACTTTTGAGTCGATTTTTATATTTTTGTAAAGATTGAAACTTTATTATTCGGAATACTTCCTTATATGATTTATTTGTGTTTTGGAGTTGTTATAGTTGGAGTTGAGCCGTCCGAAGGTCTTATTTCCCGAGAAGTCCATTTTAGAGTATCGGGTTGTCGCCGTCGAGGTAAGTATCTTGCCAAACTTTGTAGGGGAGGACTACCCCTTAAGATTTGAGTCTTCTATGCTGATTGTAGCCCGTGTACGCGAGGTGACGAGTGCGTACTCGGACTTGTTTGTATAAATTTGGCCTTTTAGGATTCTTAGGTCCTTATATTCCATGTGTATGAAGTTGTAATTGTTATACATGAGTTCCTGGTTGCTAGTTTATTTCTTCCTGCTTAAATTAGAAATTACTTGCTTAGTTTTCCCTTCTTGCTTATTTTCTTAATTGACTTAAATGAAGACTTTACCTCTTCTACCATCATGCTATATTTTCCTTCATAAACTGCCAACTTAACTAGAATTAGTATAATCTCTCCCTATAATTGTTTAGCCGTAATTGGAATATCTATACGTTGGTGTCAAGCATGCCCGTGAGTCGTATACTGTGATTTATATGATTTTCCCTTAAGTGATACTTAGGTTTAGTTTGATAATCATCCATGTTGATGGTATCTCCTTGGTGTGGCCTATTACTGAGCATTTGTTCAAGTTTAGTGTTATTCTGTGAAGCTAATTGTTTAAGCGAGATTGGTTATAGCTGTTTTCCCTCGCCAGGATGATTTGGTTTCTTTTTTTGTTGTGAACTTGAATATTGAGAATCGTTGCTATATTTGCTTTGTTTTTCCCTCGTTACACTGTTTCTCTTTGTGCTTGGAATTCCCTTCAGTGGCTACTTCTTATGAGTGAGTTTTACCATTCTCTTGATTTAAGTTCTTGTATTGATTTGCTCGTCGCATTTGGCATTTCTGTCTTTTGTTGCTTTGTGCTTGTTGTAGCAATGTTCGATGTTCTGTCGTGTTCTAGTTGTTCTCTTTATTGGGCTGCATTGCATATTTAAATTGGGACTACGAACGTATTTCAGGAGCTTTCCCCCTGTACTGCATCACATATTTAAATAGGGACTACAGACGTATTCCGAGAGCTTTTCCCCTGTACTGCATAATTACTTTGGGACTACAGATGTATTCCGGGAGATCCCCCACCACTGCATCTTTATTTTGGGACTACAGACGTATTCTGGGAGATTCCCCTATACTGCATGACTGATTCTGAACTAAGGGACGGAATCCCGATTGTTTTATATTGAAGAAAACTATGTCTGAAAGACAATTATTGAAAAGTATAGTTTAAAGTCATTTACCTTGAAGGAAACTATGTTTGCAAAGTTATTATTTTCAAAAGGTATGTTTGTAAACATTTATCTTGAAGGAAACTATGGTTGAAAAATATTTATTGGAAAGGTACATTTGAAAAGCTTTTATTGAAAGGAATTATTTTTGAGGATTTCGTTTTGTAAAGTATATTTATATATCTTTGGAGGAAGTATATTTCAAAGGGAATTTTCCAACTGAAATGATTATATTTTTAAAAGCTTTCAATATAAACTTGTGATTGAAAGGTTTCACTCGAAGATTTGACCAATTTATTGGGTTTGTGGGCTAAGGCCTGATGTGCAAAAAACTAATGCAGTGCTGAGTTACTAGTATTTTTATTGGGTTGTGGCTTCCGGTTTTAGCTTGTATTTCTGTCAATCCTTCTGTGTATTATTATGTTGTTCCGTTGATTAACTGTTGTAATTCCCTCCGCACTATATTGTCATGTTGTTAATTGTACCGTGTAGTCTTTAGATAGATGTTATGTTCGGTCATTTCTATATTTATGTCTGTTTAATTTATTAGACCAGTGGTGTCTTGACTAGTCCTCGTCACTACTTCACCGAGGTTAGTCTTGATACTTATTGGGCACTGCTGTGGTGTTCTCATACTACACTTCTGCGCATTTTTGTGCAGATCCAAGTATTGATTGTTAGTAGCTGCGCGGATCATTGCCGAGGAGACTCAATGTAAACCTGTTGCTGCGTTCGCAGGCTTCAGAGTCACCTTCCAACTCATATTCAACTATTCTTACTTATTTCTAAACAGTTGTATTTGGAAGTTGTAGTAAATATGTAGAGCTTATGACTTGTATTACCGGTTTTGGAAAATTATAAATTCTGCAAGGATCTCTATAACGAGACTGTTAGATTTACTTTACTATTGTTGTTATTCAATAAATGTTCGATTTACCTAGTCCCTAAGACTAGGTGCCATCACGATACCCAACAGAGGGAAATTTGGGTCGTGACAGGTTGGTATCAGAGCTTTAGGTTCATAGGTGCTACGAGTCATAAGCGAGTTTAGTAGAGTCTTGCGGATCGGTACAGAGACATCTGTACTTATCTTCGAGAGGCTACAGAACTATTAGGACAATTTCACTTCCTTCATTCCCATAGTGCGAGTTCCTTGATCTTGAAATTTGAAATTTATCGTTCCATTCTCTCACCGATGGTGAGGATACGAACTCCGGTTCCTGATGATGTTACCCCGAGGCGGATGTCGCTTGGGGCAGAGGCAAAGGTCGACGAGGAGCACGTGCCGCAGTTAGGACACCTACCAGAGTAACCGTTGAGAAGTCGCCAACAGTTCTAGTTGGGGAATAGGTACGGGAGATGCCTGTTGCTACGCCCGGACTTCAGGAAACCTAGGCGCATTTTTGAGTATAATTGGTACAATGACTCCGGTGGGATTGATTCCGGGTGCACCAGTGTGATGACCCAATGGGTCATTTTATAAAATTAGACTCCGTTCCATACTTA
The DNA here is from genome assembly GCA_005239495.1 of Nicotiana undulata. Lineage (NCBI taxonomy): Eukaryota > Viridiplantae > Streptophyta > Magnoliopsida > Solanales > Solanaceae > Nicotiana > Nicotiana undulata. The sequence continues at coordinate 3,480 of ML297732.1, forward strand.
ATAGCCATAAACAAGACTAAAATTAAATACTTCAATTTACGTGCGCAGTCCGGGCGTGAAACTGGAAAGCTTTTATGCGAAAATATGAGAAATAGTAATTTTTAGAATTTAAATTAGATAAAAGTTGACTCTGGTCAACATTTTGAGTAAACAGACCAGGATCCGTGTTTCGAAGATCCCGAGAGGTCCAGAGTAAAATATGGGACTCGGGCGTATGCCCGAAAATGAATTCCGAGGTCCCAAGCCTTAGAAATCAATTTTTGAAAGAATTTGTTTTGCTGAAATATTTATGAAATAAAGAAAAGAATTAATGTTTGAAATCATTGGTATCGGGTCCGTATTTTGAATCTGGAGCCCGATACAACTTTGTTATGATATTTAGAGGTTAACTGTGAAATTTGGTGAAAAACGGAGTTCGTTTGATGTGATTGGGACATTCGGTTGAGAAATTATGAACTATAAGAGTTCTTGATGAAAATGAGAAGTTTTGAGGTTTAACTCGTGGTTTTACATATTATTTTCATGATTTGATCGCACGAGCAAGTTCGTATAATATTTTCAGACTTGCGTGCATAAATTGTTTAGAGCCCCGAGGGCTCGGGTGAGTTTCGAGTAGGTTTCGGAGTGTTAAAAGTGAGAAAAACACTGCTGGAGCACTAGTTCTGGTGTGCCCGCACCTGCGAGCCTAGGGCCGCAGGTGCGAGACCGCAGGTGCGAGACCGCAGGTGCGCGCACCTTCCGCTGATTTGGATTCTTCTATTCTCTCGCAGATGGCGAGAACACGTGCTTCATCTTCCGCTGACCAGAATTCCGGACCTCCAGCAGCAGTAGCTCCTACTAGGGGTAGAGGCTGAGGCCACGCCAGAGGCCGAGGCAGGGGCAGGACTCATCTTGTTGCTCAGGCAGCAGCCACAGCTGCGAAACCCCAGATTGAGATTAATGAAGGGGTTCCGACTCAGGCTGTCCTAATGAGACCAGCTCATGTTCCCGAGGGGTTTATTGCTACCCTAGTTCTTCAGGATGCTTTGGTCCGTTTAGTGGGCCTTATGGAGAGTGTGGCCTAGACTGTCACCTTTCCTGTTGCAGCAGCCGTATCTCAGGTTGGAGGAGGGATCCCGACTCCTATTACCCACACTCCAGTTCAGACTACTCCTCAGGTTCAGACTCCAGTGATCAATACCATTGGGGAAATTCAACCAGTTGCAGCAGTGCCGCCCGCTAATGGGGCAACCATGTCATCAGATGCCTTGTGGACACTTGACAGGTTCATTAAGCTATTTCCTGTCCATTTTAGTGGTGCTACTTCAGAGGACCCTCAGGAATATCTAGACAGTTGTCATGAGGTGTTGCGTAATATGGGTATTTTGGAGACCAATGGGGTCGATTTTGCAGCTTTTCAGATGACTGGTTCCGCCAAGAAATGGTGGAGAGATTATTTGTTGACTAGGCCAACGGGATCACCAGCTCTAACTTGGGATCAGTTTTCCTATCTCTTTTTGGAGAAGTTCTTACCTGTCACTACTCGAGAGGATAAGCGTCGTCAGTTTGAGCGACTACAGCAGGGTAACATGACTGTGACTCAGTATGAGACTCGTTTTGTGGATCTGGCTAGACATGCTATGCTTATATTGCCCACCGAGAGGGAGAGGGTCAAAAGGTTTATTGATGGCCTTGCTCAGCCCATCAGGTTGCAGATGGCCAAGGAGAGAGGGACCGAGATTTCTTTTCAGGACGCAGCTAATATAGCTAGGAGGATTGAGTCGGTTATTGGGATGGGAGGCCAAGGGTCTGACAAGAGACCTCGCCATTCCGGTGGTTTCAGTGGTGCCTCATCTGGAGGCGGGACTTCATTTAGGCGAGGCCATTCTTCCAGGCCATTTCATTCGGCACTACATGCTTCGTATGGTACTTTGGGTGGTAGTGGTTCTTATCTGCCTTCTCTTGCTCAGCGAGTCCACAATGCTCCTTCAGATCCTATTAGAGCACCCCCTCTGCAGAGTATTCATCATGGTCAGCCGGTTCGTTCGGGTCAGCATACTTATCAGGAGGGATGTTTCGAGTGTGGTGAATTTGGGCATGTTCAGAGGACTTGTCTGAAATATGCAAGCAATCAGTTTCAGCATCATGGTTCTCGTGCCATAAATTCGGAACCCGCTGCAGTACCACCTGCCCAGCCAGTAAGGGGTAGGAGTCAGGTAGTCAGAGGTAGAGTCCAGAATGTTAGAGGTGAAGGTCCTCCCATAGGTGTGGTTCAGGGTGGTGGGGCTCCGCCCCGACTATCATCTCGGTTTGTGATAGAGCTGCTTCCGTTTTGTTTGATCCGGGGTCTACCTATTCGTATGTTTCCTCCTATTTTGCCTCATATTTGAATGTTTCCCGTGAGCCCTTGAGTGTTCCTGTTTATGTGTCTACACCGGTGGGGGATGCTATTGTGGTATATCAAGTCTATCGTTCGTGCGTGGTAGTCATCAAAGGTCTTGAAACTAGTGTTGATCTTTTACTCCTAGACATGGTTGACTTTGATATTATATTGGGCATGGATTGGTTGTCGCCCTATTATTCCATTTTGGATTGTCATGCCAAGATGGTTACCTTAGCTTTACCGGGGTTGACTCGATTAGAATGGAGCGGGACTCCCAGTCGTTCTCCCAGCCGGGTAATTTCATATGCTAAGGCTCGTCGCATGGTGGAGAAAGGGTGTTTGGCTTATTTGGCTTATATTCGTGATTCTGATGCTGAGGTCTCTTCTATAGAGTCAGTTCCTATCGTGCGTGAATTTCTTGAGGTATTCCCTGCAGACCTGTCGGGTACACCACCCGACAGGGATATTGATTTCTGTATTGATGTAGTTCCGGGCACTCAGCCCATTTCCGTTCCTCCATATCGGATGGCCCCACCAGAATTGAAAGAATTAAAAGAACAGTTACAAGATTTTCTAGATAAGGGTTTCATAAGACCCAGTGTCTCGCCTTGGGGTGCACCGATTTTGTTTGTAAAGAAGAAAGATGGGTCAATGAGAATGTGCATAGACTACAGGCAGCTGAATAAAGTTACTATTACGAATAAATATCCATTGCCGAGGATTGATGACCTATTTGATTAGCTTCAGGATGCTAAAGTGTTTTCGAAAATTGATTTGAGGTCAGGCTACCATCAGCTGAAGATTAGGGCGTCTGATATCCCTAAGACAGCCTTTCGTACGAGGTATGGGCACTATGAATTTTTGGTTGTCTTTTGGGCTGACTAATGTTCCAGCGGCCTTTATGGACTTAATGAATCGGGTTTTCAAGCCACATATGGACTCTTTTGTGATCGTGTTAATTGATGACATTCTAATATACTCCCGCAATCGGGAAGAGCATGAGCAGCATCTCCGTATAGCACTCTAGACTTTGAGGGATAATCAGTTGTATGCTATGTTTTCTAAATGTGAGTTCTTGTTAGATTCAGTAGCCTTTTTGGGTCATATCGTATCAGCCGAGGGTATTCAGGTTGATCCTAAGAAGATAGAGGCAATCAAGAACTGGCCTAGACCCACCACAGTCACGGAGATTAGGAGTTTCTTGGGTTTGGCCGGTTACTACCATCGTTTTGTGGAGGGGTTTTCATCCATAGCAGCCCCAATGACTAAATTGACTCAGAAAGGTGCCCCATTTACATGGTCAGATGAGTGTGAGGCGAGCTTTCAAAAGCTCAAGACAGCCTTGACTTCAGTACCGGTGTTGGTGTTACCATCAGATTCGGGTTCTTTCACGGTATATTGTGATGCTTCTCGAGTTGGCCTTGGAGCAGTGTTGATGCAGGATGGCAGGGTGATTGCGTATGCGTCTCGTCAGTTGAAAGTCCATGAGAAGAATTACCCTGTTCATGATTTAGAGTTGGCAGCTATTGTACATGCTTTGAAAATTTGGAGGCACTATCTTTATGGCGTGCCGTGTGAGATTTTTACTGACCATCGCAGCCTCCAGTACTTATTCAAGCAGAAAGATCTAAATTTGAGGCAGCGGAGGTGGTTAGAGTTGTTAAAAGATTATGATGTCACTATCTTGTATCACTAGGGGAAGGCCAATGTGGTGGTCGATGCATTGAGTAGAAAGGCGGTGAGTATGGGCAGTCCTGCGTATATCCCAGTTGGAAATAGACTGTTGGCTACAGAAATCTAGACTTTGGCTAACCAGTTCGTGAGGTTGGATATTTCTCCCAACAGTCCTAGCCTATACTGTCACTCGGCCTTCTCTAATTGATCGTATTTGAGAGCGGCAGGATGATGACCCACATTTGGCAGTCCTTAGGGACACGGTTAGGCACGTCAATGCCAAGCAGGTTACAGTTAGAGATGATGGCGTTTTGAGGATGCAGGGTAGGTTGTGTGTGCCTAATTTTGATGGCCTCCGTGAATTGATCCTTGAAGAGGCTCACATCTCCAAGTATTCTATTCACCCAGGTGCAGCAAAAATGTACCAAGATTTGAAACAACATTATTGGTGGAGAAGGATGAAAAAGGACATTGTGGCTTATGTGGCTCGTTTCTTAAACTGTCAGCAGGTAAAATATGGTGGTTTGCTTCAGCAGATAGAGATTCCTCAGTGGAAGTGGGAGCGTATCACTATGGACTTCGTTGTTGGGCTCCCACGGACTCAGAGGAAATTTGATGCAGTTTGGGTTATTGTGGACAGGCTGACTAAGTCCGCACACTTCATTCCTGTGGCTAGTACTTATACTTTAGAGCGGTTGGCTGAGTTGTATATTCGGGAGATTGTTCGCCTTCATAGGGTGCCCGTGTCTATCATTTCTGATCGGGGTACGCAGTTTACTTCACACTTTTGGAGGGAAGTTCAGCGTGAGTTGGGTACCCGAGTGGAGTTGAGTACAATATTTCACCCTCAAACTGACGGGCAGATCGCCAGTTGGATGGTTTGAGCCAGGAGAGGCTCGATTTTTGGGTACTGACTTAGTTCAGGAGGCCTAGATAAGGTCAAGATTATTCAGGAGAGACTTCGTGCAGCTCAGTCTAGGCAAAAGACTTATGCCGATCGTAAGGTTCGTGATGTAGCATTCATGCTTGGAGAGAGGGTATTGCTTCGTGTGTCGCCCATGAAGGGGGTTATGAGGTTTGGGAAGAAGGGCAAGTTGAGCCCTAGGTATATCGGTCCGTTTGAGATTCTTGATAAGGTGGGGGAGGTAGCTTAGAGAATTGCATTGCCTCCAGGGTTATCCTCAGTTCATCCGGTATTGCATGTGTCTATGCTCCGGAAATATCATGGTGACCCGTCCCACGTGTTAGATTTAAGCTCTGTCCAGTTGGACAAAGACTTGACTTATGAGTAGGAGCCGGTAGCTATTTTAGATCGGCAGGTTCGCCAATTGAGATCTAAAAGTTTTCCTTCAGTTCGAGTGCAGTAGAGAGGCCATCCCGTTGAGGCAGCTACTTGGGAGTCCGAGTCGGGCATGCAGAGTAAATACCCACACTTGTTCGCCACTTCAGGTAATTTTCTATGTTCGTTCGAGGACGAACGGGTGTTTTAGAGGTGGAGATTGTGATGACCCAAGGGGTCATTTTATAAAATTAGACTATGTTCCATTTTTAATAGCCATAAAATAGACTAAAATTAAATACCTCGATTTGCGTGCGCAATCCGGGTATGAAACCGGAAAGCTTTTATGCGAAAATATGAGAAATAGTGATTTTTAGAATTTAAATTTGATAAAAATACTTTGGTCAACATTTTGAGTAAACGGACCCAGATCCGTGTTCCGATGATCCCGGGAGGTCCGCAGTAAAATATGGGACTCGGGCGTATGCCCGAAAATGAATTCCGAGGTCCCAAGCCTTAGAAATTAATTTTTGAAAGAAATTATTTTGCTGAAATATTTATGAAATAAAGAAAAGAATTAACGTTTGAAATCATTGGTATCGGGTCCGTATTTTTGTTCCGCAGCCCGGTACGGCTTTGTTATGATATTTAGAAGTTAACCGTAAACTTTGGTGAAAAGCGGAGTTCGTTTGATTTTATTCAGACATCCGGTTGAGAAATTATGAACTATAAAAGTTCTTGATGAAAATGAGGAGTTTTGAGGTTTAATTCGTGGTTTTACATATTATTTTCATGATTTGATCGCACGAGCAAGTTCGTATAATGTTTTTAGACTTGCATGCATAATTTGTTTAGAGCCCGGAGGGCTCGGGTGAGTTTCGAGTAGGTTTCGGAGTGTTAAAAATGAGAAAAACACTGCTGGTGCACCAGTTCTGGTGTGTCTGCACCTGCGAGCCTAGGGCCGCAGGTGCGAGACCGCAGGTGCGCTCACCTGGTCCGCAGGTGCGTCCACCTCGCAGATGCGAACACCTTGTCCGCAGGTGCGGTCCCGCAGGAGCGGTCAAACCTCCGCAGGTGCGACCCTCAGCTACCTAAGTCATTTCCGCAGGTGCGATCCTTTTTCCGCACCTGCGGGCCCGCAGATGCGACCCAAGCACTGCAGGTGCGAAGGTCGACTGCCCAGCCCTATAAAACCCAATTTTAAAATGGGCAGAACCCTTTCTTCTCCAAATTTTCGAAGCTCCAGCCCTAAACACGATTTTCTTCAACAATCTTCATCCCCAACTCATAGGTTATCAATTTCAAACTTTGTTTTTTCAATTCCTTACTATTTTGCATCACTTTTAAAGCAAAAACAAAGAATTTTCATGGTAAAAATCTAGGATTTGGGTAGAATTAGAGAGTTTTGTAAAAATCAAATTTTTATATCAAATTAAGGTCGGATTTCAAAACTAATAGCATATTTGGGTTCGTAGGTGAATGGGTAATCGTAAATTGGTCTGAACCCAGAGTTTAGACCAAGAGGGCCCGGGGTCGGGTTTTCACCTTTTTTGAGAAAAGCTTAGGAAAAATTATATTTTCAATAAACCATGATGCCTTTGAATAATTATATGCAAGTTGAATAAAAGAGATCCTTAGGCCATGAAGTGATGTTCTCGGTCCATGAAGATGGTGCCTCTGAACGATGACGCCTTTGGAAAAGTTGGCGATATTTCAGCCCATGAAGAATGCAGTAGTATGATGTTGACAAGACAGATCTCAGTCTTGCGATTTGCGAGAAGAAAGAGGGGCAGAGCTTAGCTCGAAATAAAGCGTAAATAAATAACATAACGAAAGGTGAGTGCTTTTAAAAAGGTAGAAAGGAGCTTTGCGTAATGAAGTAGAATGCAGAGAGAGGTAGCATGGAACCTCGAAAGGCAGAATGATAGCCTTATGCAATGCAGGAAATAAATGCTGGGGAGGTAGCGCTTAACCTCGGAAGGCAGAATGGTAGCCTTATGCAAAGATGCGAATGCAGGAGGGGTAGAGCTTAACCTCGGAAGGCAGGATGGTATCCTTATGCAATGCGAAAAATGCAGGGAGAGGTAGAGCTTAACCTCGGAAGGTAGAATGGTAGCCTTATGCAATGCGAAAAATGCAGGGAGACAGTGCTTAGTCTCGGAAGGCAGAATGTAGCCTTATGCAATGCGAGAAATGCAGGGAGACAGTGCTTAGTATCGGAAGGCAGAATGGTAGCCTTATGCAATGCAGGAAATAAAATGCGGGGGAGGTAGTGTGGAACCTCGGAAGGCAGAATGGTAGTCTTATGCAGTGCAGAAAATAAAACGACAGTAAGAGTTCTTAGCTGAAGATAAAGTGCGGTGATACGATTGTTGCGAATGAAGTGTCGTTTGCAATGATGATAACGTCGGCATGTGCGGCGAGTTGAAAGTATGTCTTTGGGAAACATACATCTTGCGGGGAGACAACAAGTTTTGGGCTATCGCCGCCTCTATGCCTGCATCCAAAGATAATCGTGAGTTCTGTAAAGGGGAAGGTTAGTTCGTATCCCCACTGGCTCGGCTTGTCATGTCCGCTTGATGATGATAACTTGTTTGTACCACAGGGGTAGCTTTGCTAAAACAAGCTATTTTTTGAGAAATAAACATGCATGGTTTTATAAAATATGATATAGCCTATAATTGAAAAAATAATTTTCTTTGGATGAACCGACGACCACGACGCGGTTCAAGACATTGCAACCTCTCTTGCTGCGGAAATTTGAGGGTCCTCCTCAAAATTCTGCCCCAGTTTGATGGGTGAAGGCTTCTTGCTGTTACTGGTGCGGTGCTCGACTGAACTTGCTTCGGAATTTTGAGGTCCCTCCTCAATATTCTGCCCCAGTTTCCATTCGTGGGGGAAATGAAAAATTTATTAAAATGTGACCGAACCCATATGGCTGTCTATGTATCCCCTCTTAAACGGGAATCAGGTCAGGCGTAGTTCAATTACAACCTGAGAAAAGCGTAAAGAGTTACACATAGTAACGCTTGACTGCGTCTGAGTTGATTGGTTTAGGCCAAATTTCTCCATCCATTTCTGCCAGTATGAGTGCTCCTCTTGTTAACACTCTGTGAACCATGTACGGGCCTTGCCAATTGGGAGAGAATTTCCCTTTTGCTTCGTCTTGATGAGGAAAGATTTTCTTTAACACCAGCTGTCCCGGTGTGAATCGTCTTGGTTTGACTTTCTTGTTGAAGGCTCTAGTCATTCTATTCTGATATAGCTGACCATGACAAACCGCGTTCATTCTTTTTCCGTCTATGAGGGCCAATTGCTCACAGTGGCTTCTTACCCATTTTGTGTCGTGAGCTTGGCTTCTTGTATGATTCTCAAAGATGGGATCTCAACTTCAGCAGGAATGACGGATTTTGTACCGTATACCAACATGTAAGGAGTTTCCCCGATTGATGTGCAAGCCGTGGTGCGATACCCCAACAGAGCAAATGATAATTTCTCATGCCATTGCTTGTGCTTTTCTATCATTTTTCTCAATATCTTCTTGATGTTCTCATTGGCAGCCTCAACAGCTCCATTCATTTGAGGTCTGTATGCTATAGAATTCTTATGTTTGATCTTGAAGGTCTCACACATGGCTTTCATCAAGTCACTGTTGAGATTGGAACCGTTATCGGTGATGATTGACTCTGGAGCCCCAAACCGACAAACAATGTGGTCGCGGACAAAGTCGGCTACCACCTTCTTAGTAACTGCTTTATAGGATGCTGCTTCGACCCATTTGGTGAAATAGTCAATGGCAACCAGAATAAACATGTGTCCGTTGGAGGCTGCAGGCTCGATTGGTCCAATGACGTCCATGCCCCAGGCGGCGAACGGCCATGGTGAGCTTGTTGCATTAAGCTCGTTGGGAGGTACCTTTATCATATCCCCATGTATCTGACATCGATGGCATTTGCGAACATACTGGATGCAGTCTGTTTCCATGGTCTTCCAGAAATAACCAACCCAAAGTATCTTTTTTGCTAGAACAAACTCGTTCATATGAGGACCGCATGTACCAGCATGTATTTCCTCCAACAGCTTCGTTGCTTCCTTTGCCTCGACACATTTTAGCAGACCCAGATCGGGAGTCCTTTTGTACAGAACTCCTCCGCTGTGAAATAAATTGTTTGATAACCTTCGAAGAGTGCGCTTCTGAGTAGTGTTTGCAAGTTCTAGGTACTCTCCCTCCGCCAAATACTCCTTAATATCATGAAACCAAGGCTTTCCATCTGCTTCTCCTTCAACATGGGCGCAGTAGGCCGGCTGATTGTGAATCCCCACCGGGATAGGATCAATAAAGTTCTTATCTGGATGCTGGATCATAGATGTTAAAGCAGCCAATGCATCGGCGAACTCATTCTGGATTCTGGGAACGTGCCGGAATTCAATCTTTGCGAACCTCCTTTTCAATTCCTGCACATGATGTAGGTATGGTAATATCTTGGAATTCTTGGTCTCCCATTCTCCTTGGACTTGGTGTATCAATAAGTCTAAGCCACCAATTACTAATAATTCCTGAACATTCATGTCGATGGCGGAATTGAGCCCAATGATGCAAGCCTCATATTCAGCGATGTTGTTGGTGTAGGGGAACCTGAGTTTGGTGGATACCGGGTAGTGCTGACTGGTTTCCGAAATTAAGACTGCTCCAATACCCACGCCTTTGAAGTTTGCGTACCCATCAAAGAACATTATCCATCCATCGTAGGGTTCTGCAATGTCCTCTCCTACAAATGACACTTCTTCATCGGGGAAATACGTTTTCAATGGTTTGTTTTCTCCGTCCACAAGATTTTCAGCAAGATGATCAGCTAATGCTTGTCCCTTGACCGCCTTTTGAGTTACGTAAATGATGTCGAACTCACTTAACAGGATCTGCCATTTAGTTAGCTTGCCAGTGGGCATGGGCTTCTGAAAGATGTACTTGAGCGAATCCATCCTCGATATGAGGTACGTTGTGTAGGCGCAGAAATAATGCCTCAGCTTCTGTGCGACCCAAGTCAAAGCACAACAGGTGCGCTCTAATAGAGAATAACGGGCCTCATACGGAGTAAACTTCTTACTGAGGTAGTAAATTTCTTGCTCTTTCCTCCCTGTTTTGTCATGTTGCCCGAGAACGCAACCAAAAGCTCCATCTAACACGGCCATGTAGAGTAATAGAGGTCTACCCGGCTCTGGAGGTACCAAGACTGGTGGTGTTGAGAGATACTCTTTGATTCTGTCGAAGGCTTTTTTACAATCCTCAGTCCATTTGGTGGCAGCATCCTTTCTCAACATCTTGAAAATTAGTTCACAAATGACGGTAGACTTGGCTATGAACCGGCTGATATAATTGAGCCGTCCCAGGAAGCTCATAACATCCTTTTTGTTCCTTGGTGGCAACAATTCTTGGAGGGCTTTGACCTTTGATGGATCTAGCTCTATTCCTCGACGACTGACAATGAACCCTAGCAGCTTGCCAGCAGGAACCCCGAACGCACACTTTGCGGGGTTAAGTTTTAGATTGTATTTCCTTAACCTGTTGAAGAACTTTCTCAAATCTTCCATGTGATCAGCAACTTTCTTTGATTTGATGATGACGTTGTCCACATATACCTCGATCTCCTTGTGAATCATATCATGGAATATAGTAGTCGTAGCTCTCATGTAAGTGGCCCCTGCATTCTTCAGACCGAATGGCATCATCTTGTAGCAATACACTCCCCATGGCGTAATCAATGACGTTTTCTCAACATCTTCCTCGTCCATCCAAATTTGATGGTAACCAGCAAAACAATCTACAAAGGACTGCAGTTCGTGCTTGGCACAGTTGTCAATTAAGATGTGTATGTTTGGTAGGGGGAAGTCATCTTTCGGACTGGCCCGGTTAAGATCCCGGTAGTCGACGCAGACTCGGACCTTCCCATCTTTCTTTGGCACAGGCACAATGTTGGTTAACCATGTAGGATATTCGACCACCCGGAGAACCCCGGTGTTGATCTGTTTGGTGACCTCTTCTTTGATTTTCAAGCTCATGTCTGGTTTGAACTTCCTGAGCTTTTGCTTCACTGGTGGGCATGTTGGATTGGTTGGCAGCTTGTGGTCCACAATAGATGTATTGAGGCCAGTCATGTCATCATATGAACAGGCGAATATGTCCTCATATTCCTTTAAGAATTCCGTATATTCCTCCTTTTCTGACGGCGACAGATGAATGCTGATGTGTGTTTCTTTGACGATCTCAGTCTCGTCCAAGTTAGACTTAGGTCTATTCTCAAAGTTCTCGACCTATTTAATAATATCCTCAGGTACATCATCCTCGTCTGACTCGGAATCCGTTTGTTGTGTTGCCTCGTTGCAGGTCACAGTCGTCGGTTTATCAAGAAAAGTAATAGTAATGTTGTGTAAATAAAGTAATGGGGAGGAAAACAGTAGCAAGTAAATATGAGATTTATAAAGAAATTTGGGAATGCTTTGATAAATTGAATAATAGTTTAAACATGGGAGTTCTTTCTTGCAGAAATTAAAATGCGAGAAGAAAAATCTTTTAAATAAATAAACTGTAAATAATGTTTGTTTTGTTAGCCTTGCTACCCCGAGGCTCGACGGGCTTTGGTTGTCCTGATAGACCAATTGTTGAGACATGATCCATTGCTTATGACTTGTATAGAAGGGCCTTCCTCCCCCTCCTCTTCAAGAATGACACAGCAGTCCATGTCCTCATCATCCAGAAATTGATCCCTTATTGCCGCTAGCGCCTCCTCCTCATCTGTACCATATGTGATGTCAGCTGGCTGGAAAGTCTGCTCTATGTGGGGTATTGGTTGCTCCAACTGGTAGTAGGGGCCGTTCCATGGTGGCGACCAGTCCTTGAACTCCTCCCAAGTGTACTCGTACCCTAGACCAAAAGTGGAACCGTGCTTCTTGAGTGTTATTGGCTTTGTTATTCCCTGAAGATGCTTACCGAGCCCTTTCCCGGATCGTACCCTTGCCAGTTCAATATGCTTTCAGTCTTACTTCCCCACCACGTGTCCTTTTCAATGGCGTTAACACGTTCAACATTGTGGTAGATTTCTCCACCCAACCTCCTTCTTCCATCGATGACCGAAAAGGTCTGGCGACCGTAGATATGGTTGCCACCGTCGCCATGAATGATTACCTCTTGGTGATTCCATTCAAACTTCACAACTTGGTGTAAGGTTGATGCCATGTCCCCAGCCGCGTGGATCCAAGGTCGTCCCAATAGTAAATTGTAGGACGCAGGCACATCCATTACTTGGAAATCTACATCGAACCAAGTTGGTCCCATCTGTAAGCACAAGGTGATTTCTCCCATGGTGGACCTCTGTGAATCATCGAAGGCTTTTACATTGATCTCTCCTTCCTTTATCTCATGTAGACTTTTGCCCAATTTCTTGAGCGTGACCAGTGGACAGATGTTGAGGCTGGAACCCCCATCAATTAGGATCCTTGTGATGAAATGATTTTCACATTGCACCGTGATGTGTAGTGCTCTGTTATGCCCTAGTCCTTCGGGCGGCAGCTCGTCTTCATGGAAAGTGATCTTGTGACTTTCCAGCACCTGGCCTACCATGTTGGCCATTTCTCCACTGGTGATATTGTCCAGTACGTATGCTTTCAGTACCCTTAGCAAAGCACTCCTGTGAGTTTCAGAGTATTGTAATAGGGAGAGGATGGATATCTGAGCTGGCGTTTTGTTCAACTGGTCGAGGATTGAGTATTCCTTGGCTTGTATCTTTCTCCATTGATCGTTTGAACTTGTTTCGGTGATGGGGGAACGGTTGTTGGCCTGCTTGCTAGACTCGGCCAAATGTTCAGGGGTATAAACTCTGCCAGTTCTCGTCATACCCTGTGCAGCGATGGCTTCTTCAGACTTGCCTTTACCTTTCCTCCTTGCTTCAGCAGTATAGTCCCACGGAATGGCGTCTGAGTAAAAGGGTGTCGTTGTTGACATTGCCACTGGGATAGGTGTGGTCATTCTTATTCGTGCCAGAGTATATGTTATAGATGGTCGGACTGCAACTTTGAGCGGTAGTACAAACTCGACTTCGATCGGCCCTGAGGCCTTTCCTTTGGCGGGTGGTCTTGATTCAAACTCAAGTGGAATGGATATGTTTACCTCGGCTTCCTCAGATGGCTGCATCTGGACCACGATCGGATTAAGAGTAATTGCAGGCTTCTTCGGATCACCCTCGTCAATTAGCCCAATTGATCCCTCGGGATCCCAGTCATCTTCAACCTCAATCATGTGGACACCACCTTTATGGTCAGGCAGCGGATTATTGCAAATATTAGGAGCAGGGTCCTTGGCTACAATGATCTTGTTATCTATGAGGGTTTGTATCTTGTCCTTCAAGGAACGGCATTCCTCGATGGTGTGTCCCTTCATGCCGGAGTGGTAAGCACAGGTTTTGTTTGGGTTGACCCACTGAGAAGGGTTCTTAGGGGCGACGGCGGGAATGGGTGTGACATAACCAGCGACTTTGAGCTTTTCGTATAATTGGTCAATGGGTTCAGCTATGGCAGTATACTGTTTTGGTGGACGACGGTCGAAGTTTGGGCGAGGTCTTGGGAAGTTTTGGCGAATAGGTGGTGATTGATAGTGAGAAGGTTGGGAATTGTAGGCATTATAGACGGGAGCTGGTTGGGAGTATCTGGACGAGGTAGGCTGATACGTGGGTGGTGGAGCTTGGTAGGTGGGTGAGGTTGTTTGGTATTGAGGTGAGGATGTTTGGTAGCTTGGAGCTAGTTGGTACGTGAAGGAAGGTACGGGGTATACTTGGTATTTGGGAGGGGACTTGGCTTGTTGTGCCACCATCACGGCTCCTACATCCCTTTTCTTGGACACACCACCGGATTGCAGGGCTTTATTGGTAGCATGTAATGCTTCAAAATTAGTAACCATACCGTTTCTGATGCCTTCCTCGATTCGCTCTCCTAGCTTGATGATATCAGAAAACTTGTGCCCCTCGACCATCATCAGTCGCTCATATTACTGAGGATCTTGAGCGCGCACAAAGAATTTCTTCATTTGTTCCTCTTGCAAGGCTGGTCTGACCTTGGCAGCTTCTGACCTCCAACGAGTAGCATACTCGCGAAAGGTCTCTGTTGGTTTCTTCTTCAAGTTCTAGATGTAGAACACATCCGGTGCATTCTCCGTGTTGAATCTGAATCTATCCATGAAGTCCGTATCCATGTTCACCCAATTGGTCCATTTCTTTGGATCCTGGTTGATGTACCAGGATAGTGCATCGCCTTTCAAACTCCTCATGAAGAGTTTTATGCGGATCCTTTCATCTTTTTCGACGCCGACCAATTTGTCGCAGTAAGTCCTCAGATGGACTCTTGGATCACCAGTACCATCAAACATGTCGAACTTAGGAGGTTTGTACCCCTCAGGCAGTTCAACATCGGGTTGTATGCAAAGATCCTCATAGTTCAACCCTTCGATCCCTTTAACTCCTTCGACGCCCTGAACTCGGTTGGTCAATTTCTTGAGTTCCTCGGCCAGATTCCTGATGAGTTGATCCTTATAGTCAGACTCATGGGTATGCGGTATGGAATGAGGTACGGTTTCCACATAAATGGGATTATCGTAAGCCTAGAAGTGGTCTCTCGTCTGATCCTGGAGAGGCAGAGTGTTGTAGTGACATGTGTTACGTTGTGCTGGTGGAACTGGATCTTTGGGGTGATTGGGTTGTTTGGGGATGTTTTGTGGTAAAGTGGGGTTCAGAGCATTTGGGAAGTGAACGTCTGGGACGTTGAGGGAGAATGATAAGTGGGCCAAGTTC
The DNA here is from genome assembly GCA_005239495.1 of Nicotiana undulata. NCBI lineage: Eukaryota > Viridiplantae > Streptophyta > Magnoliopsida > Solanales > Solanaceae > Nicotiana > Nicotiana undulata. Next base: position 18,628 of record ML297732.1, read on the forward strand.
TTGACTTGATCAAGTTCCTCTTGGAACTTTAGCAGCTTCTTCTCTAGTGGAGACATACCCTCGTGCAGAACCTGAATACCCTGACCATCAGTGATCTCAACCTGTTCATCCCTGTTGTCTTTTTTGGTGCCGCTTGCATCTGCCATCTTAGTTTTACCGTTGCTTTTTCCTTTGGGAGGACTGGGAGGAGGAGTAGGAGGAGGGCCCCTTGATCTTGTGCAATAAGTTGTTGATGCCAGAGTGCACGAACTAACCTTTGGGGAAGGGGAATAACTAAAGAAAAACAAAAAGTAGTGAAGTTAGTGAGGATTTTTAAGAATAGTGCGGTAATTTAAACACGTAACGCAAAAATGTAAAACGCATCCTAAGTTGGGGAACCTCTTGAGCCCGAGGTAGGCCTAGCGAAACATTAATTTGGAGAACTTAAAATACTAAATGCCTCATTTTGTTGATAATAAAATAGACAAATCCAACTTGACTCTAAGAATGCGGAAAATATAAAATGTCACTAATGGCCAGTGGCCTTATTACATCAAGAGCAAAGTAAAGACAAATCCTTTCTATTTGTTCCCAGAAGGACCTTCCCTAGAATCGGCATCTCTGCTTGCCTTGATCAACATTCCCATCTCGCGGAGTCCAAGCAGCAAGTAGGTCCTGGCTAGAATTCCCGCTTCAGCTCCCTCGGTCTTTTGACAAGTCTCGATCCTCCTAAGGAAAACTATGCCTCGCTCCAAGTGTGCTAGCCTCTGGGTGGAAGTGATGGCCATGTCCTTCCATTCCTCAATCAGCTTCTTGTTGTCTATGTGGATTTTGTGATGATCTTCCTCGCAGTCACGGAGCCTTTTGCGCAGCTGGTTGAGTCTAGTTGTTGCCTCGGCTTTCTCATCTATGACCCTATGTCCTCAAGCGAATCCTGGATCAATACTTCCTCCCCAGTTATCTTCCAACCATCCCAGATAGTAAGGAGAACAACCAGCGTGATACCTGTCGGGATCGATAGTATCCTTCTCCAACCGGATTCTACAGTGCCACAATTGCTGAGCTTGACACTTGTGAGGGTTGTCATCATTTTGGAAGTCCGCCCTGAGATGACTCATTTTCTCGACCCTTGGGATGAATTTCTTCCTACCTGCCTGCCTCATGACTCAAATCGAGACGTAAGGGTAGGTCCCTCTAAGACCAATCAATATTAGGAACGGAGTGTCTCTAGTCTGAATGATGAATTTGTCGGTCGGGAAGCACTCAAACATCCATTGGATCTGATCCTCGGTCAGATTTTCAAATAACTCGACCCACCCATTGGCATTCTCCGGTTGTGCGAACATGTCGGGGATGTAGTTCATACGCTTTGGATGATGGAAAGCAATATGATCATCCCAAACTCTCATATGTATGTCTTGACGGTAGTCACCCCTTTGCAGATGCTCGGTGAGCCAAAGCTGGAGTAACAGGTTGCAACCCTCAAAATGTTTCGCTCCTCGTTGACAGTTCTCCAAAGCTCGGTATATGTCGGCAACGATCACAGGTACAATGATGAAATCCTGTCCGTCGATCCCTTCCATCAAAGTCTTGGTAACCATAGCCAATCTGGTGTGGATTCTCCCCTTCTTTGTCGGGACGAATACCCGGCGGTGAATGTGTCCTAAAGAGGTGAGGGAGAATTCTTCTTGATATGTGCGGTAAGACTGACTACGGCCATACCTCTCGTACAAGTAGTCAAAGGGGATGTACGAGTCTTCCAAGCAGACTAAATCCGGATTCTTCTTGAGTCCCATCATCTTGAGAAAACCCCGGCCTGTTCGGTTTTTAGGCATCAATAACCCTTGAGAATCCCAAGGCAAACCCGCTAAACCCCCTATCTCTTCTAGTAGCGGTGTCATCTCATTGTTCCTAAATCGAAAAACCGACCGATCACAGTCCCAGAATAAGGTGGCAGACTCTATCACCCTGTTATTAGGCTGAATGTCCAAGAGAGAGGGCAAGTTGCCCAGGTGTTTTCTGACTGTTGTTTTGTCGCTTGAGTGCAAGTCTTCCCACCAATTCAGAAGTTTTGGGTAGATGTTGGTGACCATGCCGAATCTGGGGACCTCGTGCCTCATCTCTGCAAAGTAAACAGGTCAGGCCCTTAACCCCACCGGACTCAACTATTTAGCATCAATAATTAGCATGAGCATTTAAGTTCTCCAAATAAATGCACAGAACGTGAATGCGTCCTTTTGGGTTCCAGGGAAACCCAACGGACTTTGGACAAGGCTACCTTAATGACTATTGTGCGGACAACACATTAGCCTGGCTAGGTTTGACCATGATGCATGCAATATACAATAGAGTAAGGTTTCTATTAGGGTTTTAGACTAGTACCCTTGAGCGGACAACTCAAGGGGGAAGGCACGGAACCGTCGACTGCACCGCTGATCGACTAGTTTTACCGTAAATACGCCTTTCCGAATTTAGGGGTGATAATATTGGAATAGCGCAACCACTCATTGTAAGCGTTGCTATAGGTTTTTGTTTGGCATGAGTGGAATATGAATGCGGAGCATGATATGCAAATAAATATCATTTAAACAAATAGGCATGTATTTTCACGTTGAGGAAAGCGGTAAAGAAAGGAAATACAGTTGTAATGGAAAGCGGTTACAAAGAAAACATGAAGATATGTCAGTTTCATTCAGGTGAAATAAATACTTGCAAAACTTAAACAGTTAACATCATATAAAGGTGAATGGGAAAAGGCGTAAGCATTTAAATGAAAAATAAAGGTCCAAATTCAAAAAGCAACTTGTAATGGTATAAGCCTAGGGAACATCCCCAGCAGAGTCGTCATGCTGTCGCGCCCCCTTTTTCCTCGCGGAATCGGGTTTCGACACGTGACAACTCCTTTAAGTGGGTATTAAAAGAGAAGAGTCGCCACCTAACGATTTTTAAGATGCGTTAGGGTACCTATTTGCAAATAACTCTATTTTAACTAGTCAACGTCACCAAAGGTTGGGTAAGGGTTAGGATTGGGCTGGGCGGATTTGGTTTGGGTCTTGGGTTAATTGGGTTTGGGTTGAGTATTTAATTAGGCTAGTTTTTAAATAAAAGGTGGCTAGATATTAAATACCCAAAAAATAGATAAATAATTAAATAAACAGCCAATAATTATACCCAAAAAAATGGAATTGAGTTTAAATAAATGAAATTAAGGGAATTAAACAATATTAGATATAAAAATGACTAATTATCGAATTAAAATAACATGAAGTGTGCAATTGGGTTATAATTGCAAAATCATTGTAATTATAGCTAATAATGCCGATTGGCTAATTTATGAAATAATTGGATTTCAATAAATAGAAAAGGATTACCACTGATATACTGAGCTAGGAAGTAAAAAAATTATTTAGAGCATAATTTATGAATTATTTTAAATATGAAAATGTTAAATAGACAGGGAAATAAATTAAATAAATAAAAGTATGAAAAAAATAGGAAAAATGCTCATTATTGCAAAGAGTAATTTTGAGAGCTTATATGCAAGTTTGAAAATAATTTGCGAAAAAATTGGGTATCAACATGCGTCACCACCAAAATATTCACATCATACCAAATCCGGGGAATGTACGAAGGTAAGCCGCCATAAACAGATTTCATTTCTTCTCTCTTTCACTATCATTTTCCTCACTAACCCGAAAGGCTTTATTTATAGTTCATACCCTCAAGACCAGATTTAAAATTGTTACCTACTTAAAACCGCGCAAAACTCTGCTCCAAAGTGCCTTTACCTCTCAAATCGGTCTCCAAACGTCCCGAATCTAGCCACAAGCAGTACGATATAATTAATATAGGCTAAAGGAATCAATTTCATAAGAAAAAACACGAAATTATAATCCAAAATCCAAAATTGGCTCATACCCGGCCTCCGGGGCTACGTCTCTAAATCCGACAAAAGTTACAAAACTCGAAAGCCCATTCACTCACGAGTCTAACCATACCAAATTTATCAAAATCCGACACCATTTGGTCATCAAAATCCTCAAAATTCACTCTCCAATTCTCTAGCCCTAAACCCCCAAATTTCACCTCAAAAACTCACCAACTAGGTGCAAAATCAGTGGGGAAACATCATTATTGAAGATAAATGGACACAGGGAGATTGCCTTAGAAATCACTTCAAAACCCTCCAAAACCCGAGCTCAAATTGGTGAAAATGGTGAAAAATCTCGATGTCCCGTATTTATATGTTCTGCCCAGGCCTTTCGCACCTGCGGCCTCTTATTCGCACCTGCGGAACCGCTTCTGCGGTTACTCCTCCGCTTCTGAGGAAACCACTTAAGCCAATGGGCTCGCATCTGTGGAGGCGCTTCTGCGAAAATGTCCAAGCCCTCAATCTTTGCATCTGCGGAGCCCTCCTCGCATCTGCGAGCTCGCGGATGCGCATTCTCATTTGCACCTGCTTCCCATGCCCTTCCTGGCCTTGCCTGCTTCTTCTGCCTTCCTCTTCACTTCTGCGGGCTCGCACCTGCGATGAAACTTCCGCATATGCGATTACACCAGTTGAGTCTAAACTTCAGCAGTTTTCCAACTTCAAAACTTGGTCAAATAACCACCGGAAATCAACCCGAGGCCCTTGAGACCTCAACCAAACATATCAACAAGTGTTATAACCCAATACAAACTTAGTCGAATCCTCAAATCACCTCAAACAACCTCAAAAACACGAATTATACACGGATTCAAGCCTAATGAACTTCAAAACTTCCAAATTATACAAACGATGTTGAAACCTATCAAATCTCGTTCAATTGACCTCAAATTTTGCACACAAGTCAAAAATGACACCGTGAACCTGCTCCAATTTCCAAAAATCCAATCCGGCCCCGATATCAAAATTTCTACTTTTGGTCAAATTTGCCAAAATTTCAACTTTCCCCAATTCAATTATAAGTCTACTACGGACCTTCAAATCACATTACGGATGCGCCCCTAAGTCCAAAATCACCTAACGGAGCTAGCGGAACCATCAAAATTTGAATCTGAGGTCATTTACACATAAGTTGACATCTAGTCGACTTTTCAAACTTAAACTTCTTATTAAGAGACTAAATGTCTCAATTCACTCTGAAATCACTCCGGACCCAAACCAACTAACCCGGTAAGTCATATAACAGTTGTAGAACACAAAAGAAGTAGAAAATTGGGGAATGGAGCTACAACTCTCGAAACGACCGGCCAGGTCGTTACATCCTCCCCCTCTTAAACAAATCTTCATCCTCGAACTAGTATAGAGACATACCTGAAGTGGTGAAAAGATGAGGATAACTGCTATGCATATCATGCACAGTCTCCCAAGTCGCCTCCTTGATCGGATGACCCCTCCACTGAACCTTCATCGAAGCAATGTTATTTGACCTCAACTTCCAAACCTGCATGTACAAGATCGCCACCCGCTCCTCAACATAAGATAAATCCTTGTCCAACTGGTCTGAGCTGAAATCTAACACGTGAGACGAATCTGTGATACTTCTGAAGCATAGAAACATAGAATACTGGACGAACTCCTACTAGACTGGGAGGTAAGGAAAGCTCTTAAGAAACCTCCCCAACACGTCCCAACACCTCAAATGGGAATGCCCTTCTTTCCGAACCTCATAACACCCTTCATGGGTGACACCCAGAGTAGTACCCGCTCGCCAATCATGGCTTCAACATCGTGAACCTTCCGATCCGCATAACTCTTCTATTTGGACTAGGTTGTGCGTAGTCGATCCTGAATCAACTTAACCTTCTCCAGAGCATCCTGAACCAAGTGTGTCCCCAATAATCTAGCCTCTCCCGGCTCGACCCAACCCACTGGAGACCTACACCGCCTACCATACAGAGCCTCATACGGGGTCATCTGGATGCTCGACTGATAACTATTGTTATAGGAAAACTCCGCTAGTTGCAAGAACTGATCCCACGAACCCTTAAACTCCATTATGAATGCACGGAGCATATCCTCCAATATCTGAATAGTGCGCTCGGACTGTCCGTCCGTCTGAGGGTGAAATGATGTCCTCAACTCCACTCGAGTACCCAACTCATGTTGTACTGCCCTCTAAAACCGTGATGTAAACTGCATACCCCAGATGATAGATACCGGTACGCCATGAACCCTGAAGATTTCGCGGATATACACTCGAGCTAGTTGCTCAGAAGAATAGGTAGTCATCAGGGGAATGAAATGAGCTGACTTGGTCAACCTATGTACAATAACCCAAACTGCATCAAACTTCCGTTGAGTCCGTGGAAGCCCAACAAGAAAAACTAGAGTGATCTGCTCCTACTTCCACCCCAGAATCTCTAAAGCAACCCACCTGGTCGCTGATGTTCATTATTCACCTGCTGGCAATTTAGACACCGAGCTACATAGTCCACTATGTCCGTTGTAAGGCCCCGTAAAATTTTACCTAGAAAATCGGTTCTTCGTGATGCCCATATTAGATTTATGTGTTTAATGGTACAAAATTCTTCGCGGCGAGCAAGCTCGCTGTGGTTCGGACCTTTTTGATTGAACAGTACCCTACGGACTTAGAAGAAAATGTTCGCGAAAGAGTGAATTTCTGCGGCCCATTATAAGGTCACATAATCACTCTGCGGACCTCATAATGGCCACAAGTGAATCAGAAAACTGGCCAAATTTGAGGCCAAATATGCAACCCAAAATGCGATCGCATAATTAATATGCGGGCCGCATAATCCATCGCATATCTACCTTGGAGTTTTGTGAGGGGAGTACTTCGATGCATTATGCGACCGCATAATGGGTATACAGGCCACATAATGGTCGCATACCCAGTCAGAAAATTTACTCTCCTGAGACCCTTTCTGCGGCAGCTTTGCGGACCGCATACTCACTTTGCGGTCGCATCCCATTTTCTTATTTTTATACCCGACCCCATACCAACATAAAACACATTCCCCACCTTTCTCCTGATAATTTAGAATGAGAAAAGAGAGGGTTCTAGAGAGAAGGTCCCAATTCCATCGAATTGATCCTCCATCACCACTCAAAGCTTGGAACTAATCAAACAGGATACCAATTTCTTCACTATAAGAGGTAACTTTCTACCACGCCATCTTTTAAATTCCATGATTAGCTAAAATGGGCCATTAGTAAGGTATACCATGGAGATAAGGATAGGGACCTTGCGTGCATGAGGTTCTAAACTATGTGTGGGGAAGTAAAAGCAAAGATAGAAAGGAATGGGGGATGGGACCTTAGCAAACTTATAATTCTAGGTGTAAAGCTCAAATGAGCTGGGATTATGATCCAATTCCTAATTGCAATTTGATTGTGCTATTTTGTCAAATAGATTGAAGGAGCTAAAAGATTCCAGAAATTGTCGTAGGAATTAGGGATAAGACGCAGTCAAGGTATGTATGGCTAACTCTAATCTTCGTAGAATCAACTCGTTGGTGTCTGAATAGGTGATATGAGTCCCTCACTTGATCATACTTGAATTGATTGTTTTAATATGTTGAGTCAAAATATTTCTGTTTCTAAATTGTTCTAGTTGACTACTATGTCACCATGCTAGTTGAAAATGTGAATTATGGTCCTACATGCTCCTTCTATTATGTGTGAAAATTCATTTTATGTTGGTTCTCGTTAATATGAAGGATGATGCTATTGAATGGATAAAATGAGGAATCATGCTCGAATTGTAAAACGTGTCCAAGTGCCAAGAACTATGTGATAAATGGGGGAAATGGAATGTGAACTGAGTAAATAAATGAAATGGTGATGTCCCAAAGTGAGATGGCTTAGCCAATCGGGCCGAGATCAGATGCCATGTTGTACACATGGTGGCATTTACATCGCAAATATGAGATAAATTATTATGTTGGTGATGTCTCACTTGGGATGGCTTAGCCGGTCGGGCCGAGATCGGACTCTGTATAACAAGACACGGTAGCATTATAAATCGTGGCACTTGGTATTAAGATACTATTAATCAAAAGGATGGGAAGACGAAATAAGAAACTATGTGACCCCTACTTGTGATTCTCTATTCCCGTGAAGTGCTATGTGAATTCCATGACTGCCTTCCTGCCTGTTTTATTGTTTGTTCTATATTAGAGCGGAGTTGTTCATACATGCTAGTACTATTTGATGGTACTAACGTCCCTTTTGCCGGGGGCGCTACATATTTGAATGGATGTAGGTGATTCTATTGCAGACAACGTTGATCGTCGATAGTGGTGCCCTCACTTTTTCTCCTCATGGCAGTCTTGGTGAGCCCCGTTTCTTCTCGGGGTCAAGTGTAGTATATGTTGTTCTTATTTTGTATAAGTTACTATATTTTGAGGTATAGTCGGGGCCTTGTTACCGGCATTGTCATGTTTGTCTTTGTATCTATAGAGGCTCCGTAGACGTTTATGTGGGTCATGTATGGGTGTCGGGGATGTTATCGAATCAAGTTGTATGTTGAAATACTACTTCGCATAATTATAAACTGTAAGCACTTTTGGAAGTTTGATTTTTGCATAACGTATGTAAAGAAGAATGAACTAGTAACGTATGTATAACTATATAACTGGCCTATCCCCGGGTTAATGAACGGTGATGCGTTCCATTTTGGAATACGAATGTGTCGGGTAGGATATGTTTGAAAGGCTTGCTCGACCGGGTTCACTCGGTTGAGCGCCGGTCGCGCTCCCCGAGGTTAGGGCGTGAGATCCTTATTCATTCTCCTCCACTATTAATGGTGCCTCAAGTCCCGATACATCTTCACGACACCCGGGTGAATAGAATACCGCGAACAGTGAACCTCAGGCAGAATCAACTCACGCAAACCATCCACATTGGGCTCACATAGCATGCCATGTATCCTCATTGCACAACCATCCCCAATAGTGACCTCCTTAGCATCCTTGTGTTGGACCGTGTCCTTAAGGACAACCAGATGGGGGTCATCATACTGACACTCCCTGATACGATCATAAAGAGAAGACCGAGAGACCACATAAGCCAATACTCGACTCGGCTCAGAAATATCCAATCTAACAAACTGGTTGGCTAAGGCCATAACGTCCAACGCCAATGGCCTCTATGCTGTTGGAAGATATGCTAAGCTCACCAAACTCTCCGCCCGGCGACTCAAAGCACCGACCACCACATTGTCCTTCCCGGGATATACTACAAAATGGTGATATCATAGTCCTTAAGAAGCTCCAACCACCTCCGCTGACGAAAGTTAAGATCCTTCTGTTTGAATAGATACTGCAAACTCCGGTGATCAGTGTAAATCTCACAATGAAAACCGTACAAATAGTGCCGCCAAATCTTTAAGGCATGAACAATAGCTGCTAACTCAAGGTCGTGGACAGGATAGTTCTTTTCATGGGGCTTCAACTGACGTGAAGCATAGGCAATCACTCTATCCTACTGCATCAGAACACACTCGTGAAGCATCACAATACACTATTTAAGAACCAGAAGCCGATGGTAGAACTAGAACTGGAGCCGTGGTCAAAGCAATCCGGAGATTCTGAAGTCTCTCATCGCACTCATTCGACCACCTAAAAGGAGCACCATTTTGGGTCAATTTGGTCAAGGGCGATGCAATAGATGTGAATCCCTCTACAAAACTACGGTAATAACCAGCCAAACAAAGAAAGCTCTGAATCTCTATGGCCGAGGACGGTCAGGTCCAACTCTGAACTGTCTCTATCTTCTTAGGGTCTACATGAATACCTTCATTGAACACCATGTTCCCTAAGAACAGCACTGAACTGAGCCAATAATCATACTTGGAGAACTTTGCATAATGTTTCTCCTCCCTCAACTACTGTAACACAATCCTCAAATGCTGGGCATACTCCTCCTTGCTACGAGAGTACACCAGGATATCATTAATGAATATAATAATGAACTAGTCAAGATAAGGCTGAAACACAGTGTTCATCCGATGCATGAACAGTGCTAGGGCGTTGGTCAACCCAAAAGACATCATAAGGAACTCATAATGGCCATATCGGGTCCTGAAAGCTGTCTTAAGATATCCGAGTCCCGAATCTTCAACTAGCGATACCCTAACTGCAAATCAATCTTGGAGAACACCCTCGCTCGCTGAAGTTCGTCAAATAGATCATCAATATGCGACAAAGGATACTTGTTCTTGATTGTGACATTGTTCAACTGCATGTAATCAATGCACATTCTCATAGTACCATCCTTCTTCTTTACAAATAGAACTGGTGCACCCCAAGGTGACATGTTAGGCCGAATAAACCCCTTATTAATTAGTTCCTACAGTTGCCCCTTCAACTCCGTCGGTGCCATACGATACGGTGGAATAGAAATGGCTGAGTGCCTGGCACAAAATCAATACCAAAGTCAATATCCCTGTCCGGCGGCATGCCCAACATGGTAAGTGGATATCAAACCGACCCAGGTTTAGCACATTGGAAAGCAGTGAAGAGCATCATGAGATCTGAAAAGGGCTGCTGATTGTGCGCTTTGTTACCAAGGTAGAAAGGATCTGCGATTAGTTGGATACAGTGATGCTGATCATGGAGGAGATGTAGACGAGAGGAAGTCTACCTCAAGATATGTTTTCTTACTCAGTGATGGCGTCATATCATAAAGTAGTAAGAAACAATCATTTGTATCACTATCTATTATGGAAGCCGAATATGTGGCTCTTGCATCAGCAGCACAAGAAGTTGTTTGGTTGAAAAAGTTCTTAGAACACGTGTTGGATCTTGTAGAAAATACTGAACTGGTGTTAGTCTAATGTGACAGTGAAGCTGCAATATCCTCTACTAAGGACCTTAAGTTTCATTGTAAAACCAAACACATAGATATCAAGTATAACTATGCGAGAGACATGGTTAGACATAAGGTAGTGAATGTGAAGTATGTTTCTACAAAATATATGATAGCAGATCCATTGACCAAGCCTTGTCTAGAGATGCATTTATGAGACACACTAAGTCTCAAGGCTTGCGTAAACTTTGATATTCTTGATTTTTTTATTTATTTTTCTATGTTCAGAAAACTGGTGTTCTTTAATTACCAATAAAATCGATTTACATAAATACATATTTTTGTTGTTGAATGTTATGTACATTCTTTGTTCATTTTTTTTAAGTATGTCGAGTAGACAAGAGGTTGGCATTCTCAACAGGCAATCGCCCCCTATCTTAATGATGTGAGGAGATGAGACATGATTTTAAGAAAAATTATCTTAAAGATAATTTGAGAGTTATTCGCTTAAAATCATAATGTCGCTTAAACAATAACATAAGGTCATTAGGGTGAAAATCATTAACCTAGTTTACTTTGTGAGCCAGATGTGAGTAAAATATGATTTTGTAGATCAAGAAACTAAAATTTAGATACTTATGGTGTCTAAATATCATCTTCATAGCATTCTTTGTGGGATAAAGACATACGCTCCTTGGAAAAAAAAAGGAGAAAATGATGTAGCACGTGTTTCATACCATGTGTGCTAATATCGACCAATTGGGTTAACATAAGTCCATTCTCAACTTATTATTGTGTGAGACCCAGAGCTTTTATGATGACTCAAGATTTTGTACACTCAGAGACTCTAATCGGATACTATAGACTTAGTGTGATGTTAGCTATCTTAGTGTGTTTCCAAAAGGACATGTATATAGATTCGGTCTAGCAGAGCATATCTAGAAAAGCAGTCATACTAATGTTAAGGGGATCGTGAGAAAAGGAATATCATTGATGAAATTTCATTTATTTGTATTCACTGGTGCACCAATTATAACTTATGAGTTATGATTGTGAATACAGGAAATAATGATATCTGAGATTTTGAGAATATATCAAATGTGATTCGTATAGTACTGCATACTTTATGATCTACTTGCAGATTTGTACTCGACGAGATATACTCCTAACAAATGTATAGCACTTATCCCTCATTGTATGTTGGACACACGATCTACTTCCCTGTATGAATGATTGAGGAGATGAGATGAGAATATGTTTCTCAGACTAGATGAGCACTCTCATTATGTGTGAGTGGGAGACGTCGAAAATTTTGGGTCCGTCCATACGGGGTGCTTTAAGGCCCAACAATGTTATTAGTTAACCCTGGTATTCCCTATATAAGTACACATAAAGTGTAAATTTAAAAATATATAAAATACCTAGTATTTTCCTACACTCAGTCTTCTTTTAAAATCAGTAGGATTTAGACTGTGATACAGGGGGTTGATCCGTCACTACGTGACAACCACCACTGACCAGTGATTCCAGCCGCAGCTCGTTTCAGGCTTCCGCTTCCGCTTCACGAAGAACAAATAAGTTCTCGTTTTACGATTTACGCGCTATCTAATGTGTTTAGATTAACGTGTTCCTTCATTAGAGAAATACTGTGATATTAATGAAATTAATTTTTATTTAAGCTCCATTAAATTTCTATGCGTGAAAAATAAAAAACAATATAACTATTACACACTATGTATTATACATTTTAATATAATTAGCTATTTGTATAAAGGTCCCTTATGCATTTTAATACATAGTGTCTTTTGTTCTTATTTGAAGAAAATAATAATACTCTCCACTTATTCAAATAATTAAGGTCATTCAAGAAATGAAACTCAATGCTTTTTTGAGAAAATTTAGCAAGAATACATAGTGAGGGAAAAAATAGAAGTTTAATTAACACATTACCTCTTTTGTGAAGATTTACAAAAAATGTGCATTCCCTTTTTTGCCCTTCTCCGTCCTTTTATAAAGACTTCACATCTTTATTTTCTAGGAATCAAGTAGCTAACTAGCAAGAACCATTCACCATTTGCTTCTTTTCTGCCTTTATTTAATTAGTCACTACAAAACCAACCCCTTCTTGTATTTTCATCAATTCTCCAAGAAAATGAAAGCCCAAGAAGAATCCCTATAGTAGTAGACGTAGTCCATCGTCGTCCTCAAGAAATTCTAAATCCTTACTGGGATTATCATGGGGAAGCAGACGAGGGTGAGATCGCGTTGATAGAGCAAACTGTGAACTTACCCTCATTTAATCTAGAGATGGAGGTTGTGCCTATTCCTGCCTCGAGGCATGCAGTTGAAGCACAAGAGAAGATAAAGGTGGAGAACTTAAATATGGAGGTGAATGTGGCTGAGAACTGTACTATATGTTTTGATAAATTGATTGTAGAGGGTGTTGTTTAAGTTACTCGCATGCCATGCAAGCACCTTTTTCATGGAAATTGTATCGCTCAATGGCTTGAGAAAAGTCGTGTTTGTCCTTTGTGTCGCATTGAGCTTCCTGTGGAAAAAATAGGGCTTTTGTTTCTTTGTTTGATTTGGTTTCTGGTTGAATGTTTTTTGTTGTGGTAGGCAGTTTTGATTGTGGGACCTGATCAAATAAAAAGAAACTAAAAGAGAAAGGAAAAGATTTAGAAACAAGTTGCTAACAAGACAAACAAAGAAAATTTCAAGTTTCAAGTTGCAACAAGAAACTGACACCAAAACCAATTTTAGACGGTGGCAATTTTCTATGTTTGAGAAGGTGGCCGATGCTACCACCTCAAATGAAGCTTGGAAGATTTTACAAAATTCTTTCCAAGGAGTTGAAAAGGTGAGGAAGGTAAAACTTCAAACTCTAAGGGCTGATTTTGAAGTTTTAAAACTGAAAGAATTCAAATGCATTTCGAATTATTGTTCAAAAGTAAAGGTTGTTGTGAATCAATTAAGAAGATATGGGGAGGACATAGAAGATGTCCGTGTGGTAGAAAAGATCCTTCGCACTTTAACACCTAAATTTGATGTTGTGGTGTGCGCTATTGAGGAGTCTAAAGATTTAGGCTCTATGACGGTGGAGCAATTGGAGGGTTCTTTACAGGACCCTGAAGAAAAGATCAAGAGGAGACAAGAAGTGCCAATGGAGCAACTTCTTAAAACTCGGGCATCCTTTAAGGATTGTGGAGGTGAAAAAGCTATCGAGGGAACAGACAAGGACGAGGCCGTGGTGGTCATGGAAGAGGAAGAAGCAACGGCAAAAACTTCAAAAATGAAGTTAAAATCCACCAGACATTCAGAGGTTGTGGCTACTACCAAGAAAATAATGGACAAAGGTATGACAAATCCAAAATTGAGTGTTATAATTGTCATAAATTTGGCAATTACTCTTGGGAATGTCGTAGCAATGTTGAAGAAAACGCTAACCTTGTTGACGACAAGAAAGAAGAAGTTGAGTCAACATTGTTGATGGCACTCAAGGAAGAAGACATGGATGATTGCAACTCGTGGTATTTGGACAATGGAGAAAGAAATCATATGAGTGGATGCAAAGAGAAGTTTGTGGAGACCAATAAAACGGTGAGAGGTAATGTGTCCTTTGGAGATACCTCAAATATTCAAATCGAAGGGATAGGTACAATTCTGATCTCCTGTAAAGATGGTAGTCACAAGCTAATTCAAGATGTTTATTATGTGCCAAAATTAAAAAGTAATATTTTGAGTTTGGGCCAGCTTCTTGAAAAGGAATATGACATCCACATAAAAAATATGCATCTTTGGCTTAGAGATTCAAGTGGAATTCTAATTGATAAAGTGCGTATGGAAAAGAATAGATTATTTTCTCTAAATCTTAAGACAATTGATGCAAAGTGTTTGAAGGTTAATGTGCAAGATGAATCATGGTGTTGGCACATGCGATTTGGGCACTTGAATTTTGACGCGCTCAAATCAATGGGAGAAAAGAACATGGTACATGGGATACGATCAATCAACTATCCAAATCATTTGTGTGAAACTTGTCTTCTTGGAAAACATGCAAGGAAGAGTTTTCCAAAGGAGGCCATGTCGAGATCAACCAAACTGCTCCAGCTTGTTCACACTGATGTGTGTGGGCCAATCAATCCACCTTCCTTTGATAAAAGTAAATACTTTCTACTCTTCATTGATGACTTTTGTAGAAAGACTTGGGGTTTATTTCTTGAACCAAAAATCTGAAGCTTTTGCTGCTTTTAAAATTTTTAAAGTACTTGTAGAAAAAGAAAGTGGCTATGAAATAAAAGCTTTAAGGTCCGATAGAGGAGGCGAATTCACTTCAAAAGAATTTAATGACTTTTGTCAATCTCATGAAACTCGTCGCCCTCTAACGGTACCTTATTCACCCCAACAAAAAGGAGTTGCAGAGAGAAAGAATCGAACAATTCTTAATATGGATAGATGTATGTTGAAAGCTAAAGGTATGCCCAAGGAATTTTGGGCCGAAGCTGTCTCTTATGCAGTTTATTTGAACACCAGGTCTCCAACAAGAAATGTTAGAGATCAAACCCCTCAAGAAGAATGGAGTGGAATAAATCCAAGTGTCAAGCATTTGAGAATCTTTGGAAGCATAGCCTATGCTCATGTGAAACATCAAGGGAGAGCGAAGCTTGACGATCGAAGTGTAAAGCATGTGTTTGTTTGCTATGATACAAGTTCAAAAGGCTACAAGTTATACAACCCAAGCAGCGGCAAGGTGATGGTAAGTCGCGATGTTGAAGTTGATGAAGAATTGGCATGAAATTGGGAAGCTCAAGAAGAAACTTCATATGATTTTCTTCCATACTTTGGTGATGAAGAAGAACCGAAGACTGTGGAACCTGTGCATAATACAACTCCACCTCCTTCTCCAACCAATGTTGCATCTCCCTCTTCTCAAGAAAGTTCAAATGAACAGACTCAAAGGATAAGGAGTATTCAAGAGCTCTATGAGAACACCGATGAAGTTACTAATTTTGATTTTTTATATTGTCTTTTTGCTGACAGTGAACCAATGAACTTTGATGAAGTTGTTACAAACAAAAGGTGGAGACAAGCCGTAGAGGAGGAGATTGATTCAATAGAAGAACAACACTTGGGAGTTAACAACTCTTCCCAAAGGTCATCGAGCAATTGGAGTGAAATGGATATACAAAATAAAGAAGAATGTTGATGGAGCTGTGGAGAAACACAAGGCACAACTTGTGGCTAAAGGCTACAAGAAAAGGCAAGGCATTGACTATGAAGAAGTCTATGCACCTGTTTCCCGCATGGAGACAATTCGTTTGCTTATCTCTTTGGCGGCGCAAATGAAGTGGAAGTTTCATAAACTAGATGTCAAGTAAGCCTTCTTGAATGGCTATCTTGAAGAAGAAGTCTATGTTGAACAATCATTGGGATTTGTGGTCAGAAACTACGAAGATAAAGTGGTGCGGTTGAAGAAAGCTTTATATTGATTAAGCCCCACGAGCATGGAACAGTTGCATCGACAAGTATTTTCAAGACAATGGGTTTACTCTTTTTCTCCATGAATATGCTCTTTACCATATAGTTCATACTAATGGAGATATCTTACTTGTTTTTATTTATGTTGATGATCTTATTTTCACGGGTAACAACCCAAGTCTGTTTGAAGCTTTTAAGAAATATATGTCCCGTGAGTTCAAGTTGACAGATGTAGGGCTCATGTCATACTATTTGGGCCTAGAAGTGAAGCATATGGAGGATGGAACTTTTATCTCTCAAGAAAGCTATACAAAAGAGATATTGAACAAGTTCAACATGCTCGATTGCAACCCCATGAACACACCGATGGAAAGTGGGACAAAATTGTCCAAGTTTAATGAAGGAGAAAAAGTGGATCCCACATCTTTCAAAAGTCTTTTGGGAAGTTGAGGTAGTAGACTTGAGCCGCTACATGGAAGCTCCTACCCCCACTCATTTGAAAGTCATTAGAAGAATTCTTCGTTATCTAAAAGGTATGATTGACTTTGGGTTATTTTATTCTTCTTCTAATGATTTCAACCTTATGGGATATTGTGATAGTGATTATGCGGGAGATATTGATGATAGAAAAAGTACAACTGGTTTTGTATTTTTCTTGGGTGATTCTGTTATTTCTTGGAGTTCAAAGAAACAATCAAATGTTACTCTCTCGACTTGTGAAGCCGAATATGTAGCAACAACATCATGTACCTATCATGCTATTTGGCTAAAAAGACTATTGAAGGAGCTCAATTTGTCACAAATTAAAGCTACAGAGATTTGTATTGACAACAAATCCGCACAAGCACTCGCGAAGAATCCGGTGTATCATGATCGAAGCAAGCATATAGACACAAGGTATCACTTCATCAGAGAATGCATTGCCAAGAAGGAAGTCGAGCTCAAGTATGTGAATTCTCATGATCAAGTTGCAGATATCTTTACAAAGCCGCTCAAGTTTGAAGATTTTCAGAGATTGAGATCGAGACTTGGAATGAAGAAGAAAAATCAAAATTAAGGGAGATATTTGTGGGACCTGATCAAATAAAAAGAAATTAAAAAAGAAAGGAAATGATTTAGAAACAAGTTGCATAATAACTTGATGTAATAACAAGAGAAACAAAGAAAATTTCAAGTTGCAACAAGAAACTGATACCAAAACCAATTTTAGACGGTGGCAATTTGCTTAGCAAGTTACAAAGGAATCGAGCATTCTCATTGGTCTATCGTTGGCAAAGGTTTCCTATAAATAGCATGTTCTACTTCTCAGATCAAATACACCAAATCGAGAGAAGCAATAGAGAATTAAAGAGAGTAATCCACAGATTGTAATCTGTGAGATAAATAGTAAGTGAGAGTAATATTGTAGTGAGTTGTTTAAAATAAAGAGTATTATTTCTTTTGTAATTGTAGTAGCCTATTGGCACTTCTAAGTTGTAATATTATAGTGGTTATATTGCTCCGCTCGAGTATTGTATCTTACCCCGTTAAAAGATCTGATATCGTTGTTACTCTTTTGTGTTATTATTATTTGTCGTGGATAATATTTCTGAGCGAAAATATTATTTTTTTCCCAACATTGATACTCCTAGTTTATTAGTACCTCAAAAAAGATAGAGATAAGGAGGGACAAGCCTTTTCTTACTAATTGGTTTGTTATTCTTGTTGTCGTTTTTAATTGTTCTTGTCGTTTTTTTGTTGTGTCAGAAAATTATCTGTACGACCAGTGTTAGACAGATCCCTACTAATTTATTGAATATTAAAATTAATATACATGTAGGGGGGAGGACATGGGGTCTTACCTTCAAAGTTCATATATTCAAAATGATTATTCTCATTTTGAGCATTTAAATTTGAAAGATGGAATGTACGTAGATCTGCTTTGAAGATTGTATTCACCCCTTTATATTTCTTTCTTTACCCTAGTGTTCCCTATTTTTCTTTAATTGCTATTCAGAGATTGATGGTATATTCTACTATAATACTTTATCATGTTTTTCTACATTATCTTTTATTTTGTATGTTAATATTTTTTATATTTGTAAAAATAACAAGTTTTGTTTATACTGTCAACGTATATAACTTAAATCTTTCAGACATTATACATATACGCGAAATTTCGAAAACTAGCTCATTAGAAGAGTTCCTAAAACTAGGGTGTCGTTACCGAAACAAAAAGAACAATTTTTTTCCAGTTAGATTTAAATTATACTTACGTTAATTTTCTCGTTAAAAAAAGAATGAATGATGTTCATATTTCTACTTTTGTTTTATACACTCTCGATTTCATTTACGTTAAAATTAAAGAGTAGCAGATTAATTATTACTTATATGGTATTAATCAAGGCAAAATCTTGAAATTCCTTCTTTGCTCCTTTAATTAGATTTTGGTGCATTTATCTTTGGAGATTTAATTATTAGAGCGATGGTAACTAATCCAAGTCTTACGTGAATAAAAATATAACTCAACTGAAAAAGGAAAGAGTAATTACTTTTAATTAAGATCCACTAAATTTCTATTATTATATGTCCACAAATTGATGAAACGAAGTTAATTATTATATGTTCATAAATTTTTAATAGCTTTGTACTTATTTGGAAAAAAAATATTCTCTATTTACTCAAATATAATTAAGGACATTTAGAAAATAAGGAAATTTATTTAATGCTTAACCACTTCCACTGTAGATTTACAATATTTATTCCATCACAAATTAGGATAATTAATGTGATTTTGTTTTTTTCCCCTTAATGCATCACAAATTAGGAAACTGAAATTGCTTTTCTTTTCTTTTTCCCTTCCCAATCGTAATTAGGTTTTTAAAATTTTCCATGATTATATATAAAGTCTAGCTTCACATCTCTTTCATCTAAGAGCCAAGTATAGCTAGCAATCTCTGTCTCATCAGTTTGCCTCTTTTCCCTTTAATTACTAAGCCAATCGTTCTCATTAACTACTAACTTAAAACGATTAGAATTCCGAACCCATAAACTTCAAATTTTGATTCCGCATGTGCTCTTTTCCCATTAATTACTAATTCTCAATGGCAGAAGAATTGAGTACTATAAACCCTTATTGTTGGACAGTAAAGCACCAAAAAGACATCCTCCGCGAGGATGAAAATCTGCCGGAGGACAAATTTTTCTTCCTATGTCGAATCAAAAAATTGCACCACAATTTTTATTTAGCAGCTGATGGTCGTTGGAGGTTTTATAATCGCACTCATTTCAACTATCATAGAGTCAAAAGGTTTTGTTTTGACATAGATGACAAATTAGATATATGGCATGATATACATGTAATTCTTACATGTTTACATGTTCCTCACTTGTATCAACTAGACATGATACAAGACATCAAGCTTAAGACATTATCAATCCTCCAAGAAAATCATGAAAGACCGAGAAGAATCCCAATCGTTCTGGACATAATTCATCGTATTCCTCAAGCTATTCCGAATCCTTACCAAAATTATTATGAGGATGAATTGATGATAGAACAGGTCGCGGGCTTATCGTTGGAAGAGAGTGAGTTTGTGCCCGTTCCTGCATCGGCATATGCAATTGAAGTACTGGAGAAGGTGAAGGTGGAAAAAATGATCAATATTCATATGGAGGAGAATTGTAGCATATGTCTTGATACGTTAATTTCAGAGGGGGTTGTTGAAGTTACTCGCATGCCATGCAAGCACCTTTTTCATGGAGGTTGTATCGTTCAATGGCTTCAGAAAAATCATGTTTGTCCTTTGTGTCGCTTTAAGATGCCTGTGGACAAGAATTAGGGCATTTGTTTGTTTGATTTAGTGTCAGGTTGAATATTTTGCTTATAACTAATTAAATTCCAGCTAGTTTATTAGTACATCAAAAGTACATACAGTATACAACAAGTAGATTTTACTTCTTAATTGGTCCATATCGAATATGCTTGCTTAAATTATACGGAAAAGGGCCATTTGTGCCTATCGATAATTAGTTATTAGTACCCTCCGTTATACTTTTCTTCACTATTAATTCCTACCGTTACCCATTTTAATATTCTTGCCCCTATCACTAACGGACCCTTTGAGAGATAAACGTGGCACAATCTTAAACAACCCAATCATTTACCCATTGATCCCTTACCCGTTCAACCCCCATTCCACCGAATCCAGCCCCGAACCGGAACTACCTCAGAAACCGTTCGCCTCTCCTTTCCCTCCCCCATTCTCTCCTTCTAGTATTCATCGTCCCCAATTCCCTCCTCTCTGTTTCCTTTTTTCTTTTATTTCTTCCTTTCTTCTTACTTTCTCACGTCATTTTAATTTTGTCAACTCTTAAAGTACCGATGGATCTAGTTAATAGCTGGAAAACCCACTCAATCATCAAAAATATTAATTCCAAAATTTTACATATGATCACGCTCAACTATGCCTTATAAAAAGGGCTAAGCGGTCGTCGCAAATATAATCCGGTTTAAAAGTCCGGAGTCGAATCCCACAGAGAACTAAGGTTTCTCTATAATTGTTCAATATTGCTAAGAAACACAAGTCCAAAAAATTTTCTAATTATAGAGATTATAATATTTATTTCAAATTAATTAAGTAACAACTATTATAAAGCAGTAAAATTATCAACTAACAAGGATGAAATTTGACACAGAACTAAGGAGGTCTAGAGTTATGATTTCCTCTACTGATGGAATCCCTTCCTGCTATGTTTCATCTAAATTTGCATAATCTTCTCTATCGACCATGAGCACTCTTACTACCGTAAATCTCTCCCGAGTAATTATGACAATTTACTAGACATACTCTCGCGGGTTACGCTAGCTGGCTTTAGTTACAGCTCACTTAGATCACACCCAGGTTTCGTTATCCCTAATCCCACCTTTAAATCCTTGGTTAGTGATTCCTCACATACGTCGGGAGTGATGTTGTTCAACAACTACCTAAATATGTAATCTCTCCCGAGTAATACATACTAAATAGGCACAACCAATTAAGGATTATGTCAATTAACTACAACAAGAACGTAGTTGAACAAATAGAGATTAAACTTTGGCAAATCTATATTAACATAGCAAGAATTTCATCCTTCAATAAGTTCCATCAAAACCCTAGATAACAACTTAGCTATTCATAATAGTATGTAAAAATACAATACTACAAACAATGAAAAATAGGAAGAGGAAGGAAAAACTCGTAGAAGAATTCCCCGCCTTGCTCGTATTGTGTCTCTGCCTCCTTAGGTCGAATATGTGTCAAAAGTATGTCCAGCCTCCTAAAACTACTATTTTCCCATGTATATATACCAAGTAGGGTCGGCCCAAACAATTATACATTCTCATACGCGAAAAAGGACAATATTTCAGGCCTTGACGTGTGCGGCCGCGCATATCAAAAAGTTTTTTCCCCATTTGCGCGGTCAGTGCGCGGCCGCACACTTTTCATCCATTTCCCTTTAGAATTTGAAAGAATGTAAAACGCGAAAGTTGTAGTCCTTTGAGTTAGCTTTCTATCCATATATTATATATCCCAAATGGAGCTCGGAGCAAAGAACTATGTATATTTTACTAGACATTCCGCAATATGACTACTCGAGTCTTCGTTTGTTCTTAACTATCAAATTTGACCCCGGAACACGATCCCGACTTAATTACTTGGGATTTTACTCAGACTTCAAAGATCCAAATCATTTGAATTCATTCCATAACATCTATATAGCTCGGAATCACTCCTACAAGGCATAAAACACACATTTAGTGTAAAACACTAGAGGTTAAAGCTCAAACTCAATTAAAGTGCAGTAAATTAGAGTGTAATAAGCGACTAAAATACGTAATTATATCCTATCATCAACACCCCACACTTAAACCATTGCTCGTCCTCGTGTAATCATACTACACTTTATATGGATACGGCCTTTTTTTTTTTAAACAATTCTCCTACTCACCACACCAAGAATATTTAAAATAGACTAAGCACAAAAGCGTAACATCTTCACCTAAAGATTTGACTCACAAGTACCACACATTATTCAAAACTCACCCACTTAATCTAACATAGAGGTCACTGACATTACCTTTCCTTCATGAATCAAGTGCACTCACACAACAAAAGAGAGTAGTTCCACACAATAAAATTTAAGAACACTTAGGAACTCAAGATAGAAAGAATTTACTCACTCTCAGAAATAACATTCATATGCCACAAAAGATGCACCATAGGCTTGCTCGTAGTGTACTACTCTACTAATCGAGTTATTCAGTCTAGGATCAAGTAGGACTTTATTTGGTTGTAATGTAGGTTGCGGGACGGGTAGGATACATTTAGATATAAGAGTGACTACACCTCTCTAAGCACTTTAATACATATACTTTATCATTCAAACCCCATACTTATGTCAAACCAAACTTCGCATTCACATCAATGTATTTTACCCCATACTTCTTTGAGCACAATTACATCAAGAGTCACCACTTATCAAGGAATATTTTTTTTCACAACAATACAACTATTTTTTTCCTTTTATTTCTTCTTCTTTTTATCTTTTTATTTTCAAGTGACTCTTACTTTTTCAAAATAGTGCACATTTCTCCTTATTTCATTAGTTCCACTCAAGAGCCAAACCAACCACCCCACACTTTAATTTTTACACAGTTTATAACAATTCAAGTGCTCATGAGAGGTTAAAAGGTTCAAATATATAGTTAATTCAAACAAATGGGTAAGGCTTGTAATATGGTTACCAAAGAAACAGGATTACAGGCTCAAAGGGGCTAACTACGATACATAACAATTAGGGAGGTAAAATATACATAGTTGGCTCAACAAAGAAATGCCTATATCACTTCCAAGACTGAACAAAACTACTATTTCGCTTTGCAAACACACAGAGAAAGTTCTAGACATCAGATGCAATGCACAGAATAACACACAAACCTCACACACACACGACACTTAACTCACTCAGGATTAGATTCATCAAAATACTCGAGTCACAGAAGTTAAGCAAAGCTAAAATCATACAATTTAAGATACATATACAAGAGTCAAAAACTAAGGCTAAGCCTCACAACCGAAGTACTCACTATTCTCAAGGTATAACAAAGTCAAGAGATATTGCTTCAATTCAAAACACAACACAATGACTCCTCTTTCTAAAAAAAAAAAACTAACTACACCCGGTTCAAACAAAACCCTTGGAAAAAAACCGCGTCACAAAGAAAAACCAAAGGGGAATTGCTACACTACCTAACAAAGGAAAATCTTTTTTTTTCTTTAGATTTAAATCCCTCAAGAAAATTATCTAATAGATCCATCGTCGCGAAAAGTCCAATCTTTTCTATAAAAAAAATTCAATTAAACTAACATAACTAAAATAGCATAGAAAGTCACCCAGACAATCTCCTCACCCCACACTTAATATTGTGCATTGTCCACAATGCACACCTATACATACAAGAGGGTAAAAGAAACTCACTGGTAGGTCAAAGGCCGAAGCACTAGCATCTCATGGGGTACTCAGACTTCTACCAGGCCTGGTCCTTCGTGCGGGTACCTCACACTTAGTTTCAACTAATGGTTTGTTGTTGCGTCCTTCCAATGGCTTTGTGTTCCATGATCCTAAATATTTAAAATCGACACTACAAAAATAATAATAAATAAATAAAAATAAAAACAGTATAGCGGGGTTGCCTCCCAACAAGGACTTGATTTAACGCCGCGGCACGACGTGAATCACTTTTTGCCTCTACCTCGAGCTTATGAATTGAACCCCAAGTTTTGATTCAAGATTATGATTATGGTCATGGGGCGGTGGAACGAATCTAACTGGCCCAAGGAAATAATGTAGTGTTCTGCACTCTTTGGCCTTTGTATGAGGTATGTAATCCTGACTTTCTGGCAAGAAGAATTCCAGAATATATGTACCTTGTTCCTCATTCCTTGACTCTTCTATTGGTTCGGATGACTCTATTTCCATATCATCATCCAAACATAATGTGGAAAAATGCTTGGAGTGTGTACCAATGCGCTCAAACACATGAACTTCAGGACTTTCAACATCCTCAACATCACTTATACTAGAGTCAACAAAATTTATATCCTCAAAGTCCTTGGTTGACTCTAGTCTCACTTCTTCAACATCGACATCCTCAAATTGTAGTTGGCTAGGTTACTGATGTTCTACTCTGACCTCCCCAATTAACACCTTAAATTTCCTCAATATTGGCTTGTTGAGCATTAAAAGCTCCAACCACTTGACTCAATTGAGCCTCCAAGTTGCGAATAGTTGCATCTTGCCTTTCTATCTACAATTGTTTCTTATTATTTTGTTCCAGAAGGCACTTTAACATATCCTCGATTTTTTTCAGGTCATCATCCCTAGGTTTTTTAATCCTATTAACTTCACAAGAAAAAGAAGAACCATCAAAGTAAGGGGTTGGGGAAAGATAAGAAATATAAGCACAACCATAAAAGTGACCATCTTGACCACCACACATATCACACACATTCCACACATAAGATTGAGTTGGCGCACATAACTCGCTCTCGGAAATATTTTGAAAATTTTGTCCTGGGTGGTTTCCTCACAATATGCATAACGAGGATCAAAAGTAGAATTACCAACATCCAAACTCTCATAATTCCATGATGCCATATTTTTTTCAAATTAACAAATAAAACTAAAATAAAGAAACTAAAAATCAAATACTGAAAAAAAAAATTCAAACTTGAAACCTAGCAATATGGACACCCACAACTACACCGTTAGTTCCCTAGCAATGGCGCCAAAATTTGATCACGCCCAACTTTGCCTTATAAAAAGGACTAAGCGGTCGTTGCAAATATAATCCGGTTTACAAGTCCGGAGTCGAATCCCACGGAGAACTAAGGTTTCGCTATAATTGTTCAATATTGCTAAGAAACACAAGTCCAAACAATTTCCTAATTATAGATATTATAATATTTATTTCTAACTAATTAAGTAACAACCATTATAAAGCAGTAAAATTATCAACTAACAAGGATACAATTTGAGACAGAACTAAGGAGGTCTAGAGTTATGATTTCCCCTATTGATGGAATCCCTTCCTGTTATGTTTCATATAAATTTGTCTAATCTTCTGTATCGACCATGAGTACTCTTACTACCGTAAATCTCTCCCGAGTAATTACGACAATTTACTAGACACACTCTCCCGAGTTACGCTAGCTAGCTTTAGTTACAGCTCACTTAGATCGCACCCAAGGTTTGGTTATCCCAAATCCCACCTTTAAACCCTTGGTTATTGATTCCTCACAAACGTCGGGAGTGATGTTGTTCAACAACTACCTAAATATGCACTTTCTCCCGAGTAATACATACTAAATAGGCACAGCTAATTGAATATTCTTTCAATTAACTACAACAAGAACGTAGTTGAACAAATAGAGATTAAACTTTGGCAAATCTATATTAACATAGCAAGAATTTCATCCTTCAATAGGTTCCATCAAAACCCTAGATAACAACTTAACTATTCATAATAGTATGTAAAAATACGATACTACAAGTCATAACCAACAATGAAAAATAGGAAGAGGAAGGAAAAACTCGTAGAAGAATTCTCCGCCTTGCTCCTATTGTGTCTCTGCCTCCTTATGTCGAATATATGTCAAAAGTATGTCTAACCTCCTCAAAATACCGTTTTTCCATGTATAGATACCAAGTAGGGTCGACCCCAAACAATTATACCTTCTCCTACGCGAAAAAGGACAATTTTTCAGGCCTGGACATGCGCTGTCGCGCTCCAACGATGCTCCGGTTGCGCATATCGAAAAGTTTCTGCCCCATTTGCGCGGCCACGTACTTTTCACCCATTTCCATTTGGAATTGGGAACAATGTAAAACAAGAAAGTTGTAACCCTTTGATTTATCGTTCTAACCATATATTAAATAGACCAAATGGAGTTCGGAGCAAAGAGTTATATCTATTTTACTAGACAATGCGTAATATGCCTACTCGAGTCTTCGTTTGTTCTTAACTATCAAATTGTACCCCTGAACACGATCTCGGCTTAATTCCTTGGGCTTTTACTCATACTTCAAAGCTCCAAATCACTTGAATTCATTCCATAACATCTATATAGCTCGAAATCACTGCTACAAGGCATAAAACACACAGTTAGTGCAAAACACTAGCAATTAAAGCTCAAAATCAATTAAAGTGCAGTAAATTAGAGTGTAATAAAAGACTAAAGCCTATCATCAACATACTTCACTGGGGATGGGTCTTGGAAAAATAAAATTACATAGCTTAGACCAATTTGATTTTATATATCCAATTATTTTCCCAGAAATTTATTGAATGTTAAAAGTCAGCTCCAATCGAAGAGTAAATAGAGGAGCCTTTGTCTTGGTGTTATTTTTTTTTTCTTCACCCGCAATTCTCCTACTTCTATTTCTGGTTCTGCCAATGCTTCCATCATGCACACTTCTGGACATAAATGATGTATACTCTTAGTGTACTTCATGTATAGTTTAGTGTAAAGTTCTTTTTACACTGACAATGTATATAAGTTAAACTCGTATTAAAATAATTATATTAGCACATAAAGCAAAATATTGTATGTTACTGAAGTCCATATGCATCACAAGGTATGAGTAATATGGTTTCTGCAACATGAACAACAATTTAGATACTGAAAATGATTTCAGGAGTTCTTTAATTATATACTCATATCTATGTGTTGCTTATAGTATACACACATACTTATTTCATATCTATTTGGACTATTTTATTAGTTAGTCGACTATTAGCTAATTCTCTATGTTAAACATAAATGAAGATTCTGATCCAATGCTGAAACTTGGAGGACTATTTAGGACCTTTTGCCAATAAAGAAATCGCAGTCAGGGAATGCAATTTATAAGTCGTATTCATATAACACAACTTATAAATCTCATTCACGGATGCAATATACAAGTCGCATTCAAGTACTGCAAATAATTGGCCTAATTATCTGATTTATTACATGCTTAGAACTTATGGTGCATTTTTACTTTCTAACCACTTTTAATTGAAATTAGATTACTCCATTTTAAGATTTTATGGAATTAATTTGAGACGAGTTACGTTGTCGTACACTCGTCGTTTATACACATCGCGAATCGCGCCACGTGAAATGCACCCGCGATTTATAACATGTTTATTATTATTATTACGACGACTAATAACGCGGCGTTTGCTCGTTTGTACGAGGAGCTTGGGGGAAAAGGCAGGGACAAGAAGTTGTACCGATTCGTCAAGGCGAGGAAGAGGAAGGCATGTGACTTAGACCAAGTCAAGTGCATCAAGGACTAGAATGGAAAAGTATTGATGGACGAGGCACTTATTAGGAGAATATGGCAAACATACTTCCATAAACTATTGAACGAGGATGGGGATAGACGCATTGTGTTGGGTGAGTTGGAGCACTCCGAGAGTCGGTGGGATTTTGGGTACTGTAGGCGGATTACGGTAGAGGAGGTGGAAGGGGAGATGTATAAGATGTGCGGGGGAGCGACGGGGCCAGACGAAATCCCGATAGAATTTTGGAAGAGCGCGGGGCGAGCAGGTTTGGAGTGGCTCATTGGGCTGTTTAATGTTATTTTTAAGACAAAGAAGATGTCCGAAGAATGGAGGTGGAGTACGATGGTTTTGCTTTACAAGAACAAGGGTGATATCTAATATTGTAACAATCATATGGGTATAAAGTTGTCGAGTCACACTATGAAGGTTTGGGAGAGGGTGGTGGAGGCCAGGGTGAAGAGGTGCATGTCTGTTTCCGAGAATCAGTTTAGATTCATGCTGGGTCGTTCGACTACATAAGCGATTCATATGGTAAGAAGATTTGTGGAGCAGTACAGGGAGAGGAAGAATGACTTGCATATGGTGTTTATTGACCTTGAGAAAGCGTACGATAAAGTCCCGAGGGAGGTCCTGAGGAGGTGTTTCGAGGCTAGTGGCGTTTTGGTAGCGTACATTAGGGTGATTAAGGATATGTTTGATGATGCTAAGACTCGGGTGAGGACTTTGGGTGGTGACTCAAAGCATTTACCTATGGTGAGGGGGTTACACCAGGGATCGGCTCTTAGCCCATTTTTATTTGCCTTGGCGATGGATGTGTTGTCGCGACACATCCAAGGGGAGGTGCCTTGGTGCATGCTATTTGCCGATGATATAGTGTTGATGACGATACACGAAGTGGAGTTAATGCGAGGTTGGAGGTTTGGAGACAGACCTTGGAATCTAAAGGTTTCAAATTGAGTAGAACCAAAACAGAATACTTGGAGTGCGAATTCTGTGACGGGTCCCATGAAGCAGGCATAGAGGTAAAGCTTGATGCTCAAGTTATCCCTAAGAGAGCGAGTTTTAAGTATCTCGGGTCTATTATCCAAGGTAACGGAGAGATTGACGAAGATGTCGCACATCACATCGGAGCAGGATGGATGAAGTGGAGGCTCTCTTCCGATGTTTTATGTGATAAGAATGTGCTGCCAAGACTTAAGGGTAAGTTTTATAGAGTGGTGGTTCGACCGCCTATGCTGTATGGGACTGAGTGTTGGCCAGTCAAGAACTCCCACATGCAGAAGATGAAAGTAGCAGAGATGATGATGTTGATATGGATGTGTGGGTGTACCGGGAGAGATAAGATTAAGAATGAAGTTATCCAGGACAGAGTAGGAGTAGCCTCCGTGGAGGACAAGATGCGGGAGTCGAGACTGTGATGGTTTGGACATGTTAAGAGAAGAAGCATTGATGCTCATGTTAGGAGGTGTGAGTGGTTGGCCGTGGCAAGTTTGAGAAGAGGTCAAGGTAGGCCTAAGAAGTACTGGGGAGAGGTGATTAGACAGGACATGGCGCTACTTCATCTCATTGAGGACATGAACCTTGATAGGAGGGTGTGGAGGTCGAGGATTAAGGCAGAAGGTTAGTAGGTACTTTTTAGTTGCTCACCGATAGTCCTAGTAACACGCATGTCCCTTCATATTCTTAAATTTTTATTACGTTATGTGGTTTTGTTCGCCTCAGGTATTGTATTCCCTGTTGCTATTATTTGGTACTACTTATCCTTTATATCTCCCTTTTACTTTTCTCTTCCCTCTTTCTTCCTTTCTTGCTTTCTTATTCTTCTCATTACCCTTCCTGAGCCGAGAAACTATTGGAAACAACCTCTCTATTTGTTAGGTAGGGGTAAGGTTTGCGTACAGACTACCCTCCCCAGACCCCACCTGTTGGAAACATACTGAGTTTATTGTTGTTGTATTTGAAGTGATGATCGAGTCACGTGAAACGCACACTCGAATTGGGATTATATATCGTGACCATGCTACAGGAACCATAGCCATAGTCACGATGATTTATTAGTCGCACCTAAAGCATGCAACGATGTTATGAATTGTTGTCCTAGAGTAATTTGAGATTTGTTGTGGGGCTATGAATTATGGAAATTACTTGTGGGTAAGTGTACAAGTATTAATTGATTCTAATTCTTTGGACCTTTGCTGCAAGATTCAATTGCAATCAAACCTCATAAATTCTTAAACATCGAACAGAGATTCAATTCCTTTAATTCTAATCAATAACTAACTTGAACTATTAATATAAGCATATTCAGCATTAGTATTAAACAGAAAGGGAAGACAACAAGAATTTGAGGCTTAGGCAAACAGATCAAAAATCAAACATGACTTTGACACGAGCACATCAGTTTTTCATCATAAACTCAAAATAGAAGAGAACATGTGAGGATTTACATACCTAACTGCAGAAATGCAACAACAATGAACCGATTTAAGATCTGAAGAAACTAGAGGATGAAGTTTGCACAACATAAATAGTACATCAACGATGAAACAACAGTGAGATCAACTTCAAAGCCTTTTGCAAACCAGAAACGAGTGTTTAGAGCTTTAGAAATCCTATTTCTTCTTGTTTTCCAGGAGCTTTTGTTTCCAATTTTAGAAATATTTCAGAACTTTTCGGTTTTGAATTTTCGTTTTTGAGCTTCTTCTTTTTTCTTTCCATATTCTAGAAGCCGGTCAACATGCAAGACGAAAAAAATAAATGCGCAAATAGCACGTAAGATGCATCAGGATGGTCTTTTAATTTGGATACGCCTGTCCTAAACGGACCCAACTCCTGTGTTGAGTCCCCAAAGTCAAATGCACGTGATGCAAACAAACATTCCTATTAGGGATCCGGCATGAGGCTATGTTATTCTAAGTTTAAATCCTAGGTGTATTGTTCTGTACCTGACTTACCCAAGCTGACAACTCGAGCGG
>ML297732.1:49195-77146 GCA_005239495.1 Nicotiana undulata
GGGGGGGGGGGGGGGGGGGGGAGGGGGCAGCGTAACGAGAATACGGAAGCTTCACCGGCTTTGCAACTTTTCCGATCCTCGTTCTAACATTAGGATATGACTCTAACAGAAAAGAAGTCACGTCAGCATGCCCTTCTCAGAAGATTTAGAAGACTCAGGGAGAAGAACGGTTTCGTAACAGTTTTATGTACAGTTCAAGAAATATCAAAGCGGTAAAAAGCTTCATTTAGCACGTTAGCCTCAACCAAGTAAAAATCAGATAATAAAAAAAAACCAAGTTCAAAAGTTATTCTAAGCTGGAATTCTGAACCCTGATCCAGAGATTCTGGGTTCGGTCCCCAGCAGAGTCTCCAGAGCTGTCACACCTCTTTTTTCCCGAGGGGATAGGGAGTTCTTCCAATTAAAGTGACATTATTCGAAATGGGATTGTTTATTTAATTTAGAATTGCCACTTGGAAAATTTTATGGTGTCCCAAGTCACCGGTTTATTTGAAATCCCAAATCGAGGAAATTGACTCTTATATATGGTCTACGAGCACAGAAGACCGGGTAAGGAATTCTGTTAACCCGGGAGAAGGTGTGAGGCACTCCCGAGTTTTGTGATTTTAGCACGGCCACTCAACAATTAATAATTGGCCTAATTATCTGACTTATTACATGCTTAGAACCTATTGTGTATTTTTACTTTCTAACAGCTTTTAATTGAAATTAGGTTACTCCATTTTAAGCTTTTATGGAATTAATTTGAGACTAGTTACGTTGTCGTACACTCGTTGTATATACACATTGTAGCGCCCTTTTTTTCCTCGTGGAGTCCGGGTTTTGACATCTTTGGGACAACTCATTTCCTTTTGGGAAGGGGTATGGAATTTGAAGAGTCGCCACCTAACAGATTTAAGGTGCGTTAGGGAAACTAATGCGAGTAACTCATAAACCGGTGTACATTACCAGAGATTGGGTAAGGGCTCGAAATTACCTTGAGGGGAAGTTGTTAGGCACCCCTCGAGGTCCACAACGGTGGGTCCCGGCCAAACTCATTTTAGTGAATTAGTCGTAAAATAATTTAAACAAATAGAGATCATTTCAAAAACGGGAACAAAGGGGGTCCTAGGTTTATTCGCCTATAGGATCACTTCTATGCAATACTTGATAAACTTTCCTCCAAATGGAGGTGTTGCGCGTAGCATTAGCGCACATGTCATCATATCCTTTACTACCCAATTACCCTCCCCTTAATTATTATTTAAGTGGTTCTAATTGAATACATACTCTATGCGTTCATTACCTGTTTCTTACCTATGGTCTTGGAGGTGTTTAGGACTTCTATTAAGGTGGTTCTAGACTCACCTATGGTGCTTAAAAGGAGAAAATCTAAGCGACAAATAAAACAGATAGGACTGTCATATAACAGAGCAGTTAAAGGCTCACATTTACCTCCACAAATAAGCAAACAATTGCACGTCTCAAACAATAGTTTTAAACACTTTAAAGCCCTATAGCGGGACCTCTAGGTGACCACAAAGTAGGATATATGCAGCAGTTTGTTAAGGCGAGGCGGTGGATACCTAATCAGTTTGCCTAGTGATTTTATCACTTTACTGAATCTGGGCAGTTTATAAGCAGTCATACGAAACACAATTTTAAACTTCAGAATTTTAGTTGTCCTACAGGCTTGCCTAGGTGTGGATCAGCAGTATACTATAAAAATGTCATCTAAACCTTAATCAAGACAATGAAAATCAGTGATTGACTCTTAACAGACATATTTTTATTTATTAGACTTATATGCTGTCTAGGTGCTGAAAAATGATCACAAACGTTACAGGACTGATTTTACAGGTTGATCTCTATAAGCATGATACTTAAGTGTCGAGACTATTTTTTATGCTTATTCCTTATAGGTATGATGGCTAGATTGTAAAACTGAATTTATGCGTTTAAATTATAGGCATGATATCTAGGCGAGTGCAATAAAAGTCCTAAAAACATGATCTATCACATAGGAAAGTTTGGGAACATGATTATTAAGGAAAATTTTATAAATTACCTAGAAATCAGATTTCTAATGCAAGTGTGACAATGCAGATTCTTTTTTTTTAGAATGGAAGTTTAGAATAAATAGTAAGATGAGTCCTATAAACATGTTTTCTAATTTACATAACAATCCTACAGGTATGATTTCTAATGTATGAAGTCCTATGAGCATAGTTTCTGCCTGATTCCCACAAAAGATATATAAAAGTCCCTCCCGTTTTACTAATAACTCCAATATCTATTTTACAAGAATTATTATTACAGACCAAATGTAAATAAATTACAAAAATAAATCACTATACTATAGCGAGCCTGGATAGGCCAAAATAAAACCTGGTAACCAAACCTTCAACCAAGTCTGAAATGCCAGTATCTATAGGTACACAAATGGTATCCTGGTGCGTCAAAGTTCCCAAGGGCCTCAGGGACCCTGGGCAGTGTTCACACCAGGAACCCTTTAAAGAAGACAATTTTGATGAAAAAATCTGGAAAGGCCAAGCCCAGTGTATCAGAGTTCATAAGAGTCTCATGGACTCCTACGCAGTGCTCACACTGGAGGGGCAGGACCCTAGGTATTCTAAGAGTAGAAGTTGAAAATAGTGTATGAAAATAGGGAATAGTTTTGAGAAAACAATTTAGAAGTAGAAATAGGAATAAACATATTTATTGCAATCATCTAAGTTCAAACAAAGACTTCCAGCCATCAAAAAAAACAAGATCACAATCAGTTCAAAGCAAAGCTTCACATTGCCAAGATTAGTTCATTAATTAACACTAGGTGGGCATATAGCATATTAAAGAAAAATAACTACACAGAGAAGGATACCAGGGGTTAGGAACATAGAGGTCAATAGTCAGGAACACATAAGACAGGGTGAGAGTGGAAGCATGCTAGTTAACAGAACATAAAGCAAGTTGACAACATAGGACATAGCATAAGGGATAAACATGTTGATTAAAAAGCCACAAACAAGGAGCACATAAGTTAATGTGATAACAGTCAGATTACTGAATAGGACATAGCATACTGATTAAGAGTCATAAACAGGAAGCATATTAGTCTAACTGCAGAGCAACAAAAGCAAGAAACATGAAGGGCATAGGTCTAGGTACACAGTATTAATCATGTTGATTGTGAGCAATAAGCAGGAAAGACACAGAAGTCTGGCCTCATAGAAGTGTTCATGCTACTCAAGGTCAATAGACAGGAAAGGCAGGATTTTGACTATACAGAGGTAGTTATGCTAATTAAGATTGACAAACAGGAAATACAAAATTTTAAATTACAGAAATAAACATACTGATTGAAAGAAATAAACAAGAAAATATAGAGGTTTAAATGTAGGAGTAAACATACTGATTAAAATCAATAACATGAAAGATAGAAGTTTAAATACAGAAGTAAACATACTGATTAAAGCAATAAACAGGAAAGCACATAGGTTTAATCTTCATAGCATAATGAATGACAATAGGGGTGGAGACATACTGGTTAAGGATAGAAAACAGAAGATGAAACGTATGCAGAACTCAGTGGTCTAGCCTTGGCTTTCAGCCGACTAGACAATGTAGTAAACACAAGTAGCAGAAAGGTGAGATCAAAGTGTGTGTGTGAGAGTTTCTTTCTGAATTGTGTTCGTGTGTTTAGAAGAATCAGAATGAGAGTATATAAATCACTTAGTGAGGTAAAACAAATAAGGTAAAGAGTGAATCAAAGTTCATAAAATAAGGGTAATCAAATAAGTCAATCAGCTAATTAGGGAGTCAATTCATATAGAAAAATCCGAAAAAGACCCCTTATAATAAGGAGAGTCAAATTAACGGTACAAATTGGGGTTCAAATAAGGGAACAAATCAATCGTATACCATATAAAATCCCTAAATTAGACTAATAGTTTAATTAAGGAAAGTGGTACTAATTAAAATCACAAATAAGGCAAATAGGTAAATCACAGAGAAGTACTAATTTGAACGGGAAAATATCATTCGAACCCTAAATAAAAATCAGCCAAAATATTTGATTAACATAAATAGACACATAACGGGAAGAAGATTGAAGTAATCAGTGCAATAAAAAGAAAGACCTAGGGTTTAAAGTATATGCAAAAAAATTAGTCAAACTAGTAAAGAATAATCGGATTCAAACACTTGAAAGTTAAAAAACCCTTTTGTAGAAACTTAGGACGAAACCCTAATTTCAGAAAAGCGCTGGAATCAAACAGCAATAAAGAAAACAGAAGATTTTTGAAGAAAAATACCAAATAACACTTAAAATGATTCAAATTTTCAAAGATCTGAACAAACCCAAGTAGTCATAAGACTAGGGTTTTCGAAAATGACAGAGATGAAAGGAAACTCAGTCTAAAACCATAGATGCGAACCATAAATAGAAAGAAAATAGCACTCACAAACGGAGAAGGCCATAGACAGGCATGTGAGAAAGGTTTCGAACAAAACCAAGTTGAATCTCTTTGAGATTCTCTCATAAATCAACGAAGTCGAACAACCAGAAGACGTAGAAGGCCGGCAAGGGCCGAAAAATACAGAGAAACCCCATAGACGGGGAGTTTTTCGGTGACGGCGGCTAGGTTTTAGGGGGGTGATTGAGAGAGAATGAGGGAGTTTAGGGTTGTGTTTTTATTAAAAAAAGGAAAGGAAAAATGTGGATCGTTGATGTCAGAGATCAACGGCCACGATTAGAGAAGGGTTTGGGTCGGGTAGATGAAGAATTGAGCCTGGGGCGGATTGGGCTGAGTTTTAAGATATATGGGCTGGTATAATTGGGTTAAAATGAAATTAAAAGGGCTATTTGTTAAATATCTAATTAATTAGTAAAATAATTAACAGATAATAAAAAATGATTTTCAAGCATAAAAATAATTTAAAATAATTACTCAATATTATAAAAATATAAAAAACTATTTTCTGGTGAAATAATATAATAATGCATACATGGGCTATTATTGCAAAGTTATTGCAGTTATAACCCCAAAAAATATAAATGTGACTATTTATGAAATAATTAAGGATTGGTATAAATATAAATAGTAAAATTAAGCCATAAAATATTTATAAAGCCATTTGTGATGCAATATATAATAAAAATATTGGGATAAATTAATAAAAATCCTTGGAAAAATGCAGAAATTATTGGAAAAATATTAGTTAATGCTCATGTACTATTTTGAAGATAGATATGCATTTACAAAATACAATAGGGAAATATTGGGTATCAACAGCTGTCCCTCTTTACCCAGGAAGGATGAAAGAGTTGTCGGGTAAAGATATTATAGTCAATTTTGACCGAATAGGGTGATATGAGAGACATAGGCCGCACTCTGGTTTTTGGGCTGCCTACATATCCCTGATTTTACAGGAATCAGGTCATGCGTAATTCTGGATTCATCGGCGAAATATACCAATGAAATTATCACAATAACGGACACAAGGTTTTGGAATAGGTGAAATGGTTGCGGTGAGCGGTCAAGTTTGAGGTAGTGTGAAGGAACTGGAGCGGGATTGCTCCTGTTGGGGTAATGGTTGCTCGTCGGGTTACCTTCAAATAAAAGGATGTACTACAAGCATATATCCGTGCATAAATTTAAACATGATGCAAATTCCCTTCGGACTATGAGAATTGTCTTTGGATGGTTGAGGATGACGTCCCGGGCCATGAATTGTTCAGTTAGGGATTCTCAGGCCATGAAATGATGTTCTCGGGCCATGAAAATGGTGCCTCTGAACCATGACTCCTTTGAATAATGATATGCAAGTTTGAGAAATCCTCGGGCCCTGGCATGGTGTCTTCCAGCTATGAGGATGATGCCTTCATACTATGACGCCTTTGGACAAGTTGGCGATATCTCAGCCAATGAGGTGCAAAAATATGATGCTAGAAGAAACAAGACAAGGCTTAGTCTTGTATGAAGTCGAGGGCAGAGCTTAGCCCAAAAGAAGAGAATAGATAATGCCAGAGAGACAGTGCTTAGTCTCGTGCGAGATTCGGGACAGAGCTTAGTCCCATGCAAAATGAAGGCAGTGTTTAGCCTTATGCAAATATGGAGGCAGGGCTTAGCCTCATGCAATATTCGGGACAGGGCTTAGTCCCATGCAGAGTAAAGGAAGAGCTTAGCCTTATGCAGAGAGGCAGGTCTTAGCCTCATGCAGATGTGGAGGCAGGGCTTAGCCTCATGCAAGATTGAGACAGAGCTTAGTCTCATGCAGATGGAAGGAAGAACTTAGCCTTATGCAGATGGAGAGGCAAGGCTTAGCCTCATGCAATATTCGGGACAGGGCTTAGTCCCATGCAAGGTTCGGGATAGGGCTTTAGTCTCATGCAAGGTGAAGGCAATACTTAGCCTTATGCAAATACGGAGGCATGGCTTAGCCTCATGCAGGATTCGGGACAGGGCTTAGTCCCATGCAGAGTAAAGGCAGAGCTTAGCCTTATGCAGAGAGGCATGGCTTAGCCTCATGCAGATGTGGAGGCAGGGCTTAGCCTCATGCAAGATTGAGACAAATCTTAGTCTCATGCAAATAAAAATCAATGCTTAGCCTTGTGCAAAAATAAGGAGGTAGGGCTTAGCCTCATGCAAGATTGAGACAGAGCTTAGTCTCATGCAAATAGAAGGCAATGCTTAGCCTTATGCAAGATGGAGGCGGGGCTTAGCCTCATGCAAGATTGAGACAGAGCTTAGTCTCATGCAAATAGAAGGCAATGCTTAGCCTTATGCAAGATGGAGGCGGGGCTTAGCCTCATGCAAGATTTGGGACAGGGCTTAGTCCCAATGAAAATAGAACATATAATAGATGATATCAGAGTATTTCTTAGTTGTAAATTAGTTCGGCATCTTTGTTGTTATGAAGACTGTAATTCCGAGGTGTGCGTATTCCTTGTTCCGACATTCAAAGAAATATCGTGAGTTCTGTAGTGGGGAGGTTGGTTCGTGCCTCCGTCGTCTTGCTTGATCTCCTTCGCTATGTCTGAAGATCCTGTTCAAATTATCGGGGGCAGCATTTGCTAAACAGAGTTTATTTCAAAAGCGAGCATGCATAACTTTTAAAGATACAAAAATATAGTTTTAGAAATTGGTTAGATGAACCAGTGACTATGACACGATTAGAGGCATTGCGACTCCTTTTGCTGTAGAATTTTGAGGGTCCTCCTCAATATTCTGCCCCAGTTGGATGGACAACCTTTCTGACTGCTCTATATGATGCGATCGGCTAAACATGTTTCAGAATTTTGAGGGTCCTCGTCAAAATTCTGCCCCAATTTCTGACTGTGGGGAAAATATAATTTTTATTGAATTGTGACCGAACCCATAGGGTTGCCTACGTATCCCCTCTTAAATGGGAATCAGGTCGAGCATAGTTCAATTTATATCATATGCGGGAAACACAAACATTTTGCACATAATATCGCTTGACTGCATTTGAATTTATTTGCTTTGGCCAGACTTCTCCATCCATTTTTGCGAGTATCAGGGCCCCTCCTGTCAGTACCCTATGAACTATGTAAGGACCTTTCCAATTGAGAGAGAATTTCCCTTTGTCTTCATCTTGATGGGGGAATATCTTTTTCAACACCAGCTACCCCGGTGTGAATTTTCTCGACTTGACTCTTTTGTTGAAGGCTCTGGACATTCTGTTCTGATAGAGTTGTCTGTGACATACCGCGTTCATCCTCTTTCCGTATATGAGGGCTAGCTTCTCATAACGGCTCCTTATCCACTATACGTCACTGAGCTCAGCTTCTTGTATGATTCTCGAGGAAGGAATCTCCACTTCGGCGGGAATAACAGCTTCAGTACCATAAACCAGCAAGTAAGGAGTTACCCCGGTTGATGTGCGAACTGTGGTACTGTGTCCCAGTAAAGCGAATGGTAGCTTCTCGTGCCATTGTTTATGATTTTCTACCATTTTCCTCAGTATCTTCTTGATATTCTTGTTGGCGACTTCCACAACTTCATTCATTTGAGGTCTATATGATGTGGAATTCTTATGCTTGATTTTGAAAGTCTCGCACATGGATTTCATTAGATCACTGTTGAGATTGGCGGCATTGTCAGTGATGATGGATTCTGGAACTCCGAACCGACAAACAATCCGGTCGCGAACAAAATCCGCGACGACCTTCTTAGTCATAGCTTTGTAAGATGCGACTTCAATCCATTTTGTGAAGTAATCAATAGTTACCAAAATAAACCAGTGCCCATTTGAGGCTATAAGCTCGATTGGACCAACGACATCCATTCCCCAGGCGGCAAAGGGCCAAGGTGAGCTTGTTGCATTAAGCTCGTTTGGCGGCACTTTTATAATATCCTCCATGTACTTGACATTGGTAGCACTTTTGAACATACCGTATGCAATCTGTTTCCATGGTCATCCAGAAATAGCCAGCCCTAAGTATCTTCTTGGCCAGGAAAAAGCCATTCATATGCGGGTCGCATCTCCCGGCATGTATCTCCTCGGGCAACTTAGAAGCTTCTTTCGCGTCGACATACCTTAATAGTACCAGGTCAGGCGTTCTTCTATATATGGTTCCTCCACTGTGGAAGAAGTGATTGGATAATATCCGAAGCATGCGTTTCTGAATATGGTTTGCATGCTCTGGGTATTCTCCTTTTGTCAAATACTCTTTGATGTCGTAAAACCAAGGCTTCCCTTCTGTTTCTTCTTCAACATGGGCACAATATACCGGCTGGCTATGGATCCTTACTGGGATAGGATCGATGAACTTGTAGGGATGATGTATCATTGATGACAAGGTGGCCAATGCACCGGAGAATTCATTTTGAATTCGGGGAACATGCTGAAACTCTATCTTTGTGAACCTTTTCTTCAATTCCTGCACATGGTGCAGATATGGAAATATCTTGGAATTATTAGTAGTCCATTCTCCTTGTACCTTGTGCACCAGCAAATCTGAATCGCCGATTACTAGCAACTTCTGAATGTTCATGTCAACAACCATGTTGAGCCCTAATATGTAGGCCTCGTATTCCGCCATGTTGTGGGTGCAAGGGAATCTGAGTTTTGTAGATACTGGATAATGTTGGACAGTTTCTGATACCAAGACGGCTCCAATGCCGACTCCTTTGAAGTTTGTTGCTCCGTCAAAGAACATTCTCAAACCGTCGTAGGACTCAACAATGCCTTCTCCTACGAATAGTACCTCTTCGTCGGGAAAATACATTTTCAAGGGTTCGTATTCTCCTCCCACGGGGTTTTCAGCAAGGTGATCTGCCAGTGCCTGACCCTTGACTGCCTTCTGAGTTACATAAATGATGTCGAATTCACTCCGCAAGATTTTCTATTTAGCCAGCTTCCCAGTAGGCATGGGCTTCTAAAAGATATATTTCAAGGGATTCATTCTCGATATGAGATATGTTGTATAAGCACAGAAGTAGTGCCTCAGCTTTTGAGCTATCCAGGTAAAGCGCAGCAGGTACATTCCAGCAAAGAGTATCGTGCTTCATTGGGGGTAAACTTCTTACCCAAGTAGTAGATGGCTTGTTCTTTTCTCCATGTCTCGTTGTGCTGCCCCAGAACGCAGCCGAAAGCTCCATCTAGTACTGCAAGGTAGAGTATCAATGGTCTACCTGGCTCTGGAGGGACCAAGACTGGTGGTGTTGATAAGTATTTCTTGATCTTGTCAAAAGCCTTTTGACAATCTTCGGTCCAACTAGTTGCACCATCTTTCTTTAACATCTTGGAAATTGGTTATAATTGTGGACTGGGCTATGAAACGGCTGATGTAATTGAGTCGTCCCAGAAAACTCATCACGTCTTTCTTAATCTTTGGTGGTGGTAGCTCTTGGATGGCTTTGACTTTTGATGGATCCATTTCTATTCCTCGGCGGCTGACGATAAATCCCAGTAGCTTTCCGGCAGGAACCCCGAATGCACATTTTGCGGGGTTTAGTTTCAGGTTGTACTTCCGCAGTCTGTCAAAGAATTTCCTCAATTCCTCTATATGATCTGTGTCCTTCTTGGATTTGATGATGACATCATCCACGTACACCTCTATCTCCTTATGTATCATGTCATGAAAATTGTAGTCATGGCCCTCATGTAGGTGGCCCCAGCGTTCTTTATGACGAACGACATCATCTTATAACAATACACCTCCCCCACCCCCCCACGGTGTAATGAAAGTTGTTTTCTCGGCGTCCTCATCTTCCATCCAGATCTGATGGTAACCGGCAAAACAATCTACAAAGGACTGGAGTTCATGTTTGGCACAACTATCGATTAAGATGTGTATGTTTGGAAGTGGTAAATCATCCTTTAGGCTGGCTCTGTTGAGATCCCGATAATCGACACAGACTCTAACATTCCCATACTTCTTCGGAACTGACACGATGTTGGCTAGCTAAGTTGGATATTAACCTACCCTGAGGACCTTGGCCTTGATTTGCTTAATAACCTCCTCTTTGATTTTCAGGCTCATATCAGGCTTGAACTTCTTGAGTTTCTGCTTTACCGGTGGACACATCGGGTTTGTGGGCAATTTGTGAGCCACAATGGATGTACTTAATCCGGTCATATCATCGTATGACCATGCAAAGATGTCCTCATACTCTTTCAAGAACTGAGTGTACTCCTCTTTCTCTGACGGCGACAAGGGAATGCTGATGCGGGTCTCCTTGACGGTTTCAGAATCTCCCAAGTTAATTATCTCAGTTTCGTCCATGTTGGACTTAGGCTTGTTCTCAAAATCCTCTACTTCTCTGACGATTTCCTCGGGTATGACATCCTCTTCTTCTAAATCACTATCCTTTTGTTGCGTTGCCTCATTACATGTCACAATTGTCGGTTCATCGAGATAGGAAATAGTAATGTTGTATGGATAAAGATACGAGAGAAAAGTTGTATAAATAAACATCAATTTATTGAAAGCGTTTAAACAAAAGTGATTTTCAATAATTTAAAGTGTTTTGGAACATCGAAGACATTATTTAAAACAAAATGCCAAAAGGGAAAATCATTTTCTTAGAAAGAAAAATAAACAATGTTGTTCAGCCTTGCTACCCCAGGACTCGTCGGGCCCTGGATGGTCTGATAGTCCAGTTCTTGAGGAATGCTCCTCTCTCCACACCTTGGATAGTAGGTCCTTCCTCCTCCTCCTCGGCGATTACACAACAGTCCATGTCATCTTCCTTCAAGAATAGGTTCCTTAATGCTGCTAATGCTTCTTATTCCTCTGATCCCCATATAATATCGGCCTAATAGAAGGTCTGACTCAAGTGTGGCACATGTTGCTCAAGTGGGTAGTACGGACTAGGCCACGGTGGTGACCAATCATTGTATTCCTACCAGGTGTACTGATATCCCAACCCGAAAGTGGTACCATGGAGCTTTGGATGTATTGGCTTTGAGATACCCTGAATATTTTTACCAAGCCCCTTCCCGGGCTCATATCCTCTCCATGCTAGCATACTTTCTATCTTGCTACTCCACCACTTATATTTCTCTATTACGTTAACCCGTTCAATACGATGGTAGGTTTCTCCACCTAACCTTATTCTATTTTTAATCACCGGGATAGTCTGACTAGTGTAAATAGGGTTGCTCTCATCTCCATTAATAATTACTTCTTGGTTATTCCACTCGAACTTCACAGCTGGAAGCAAAGTTGACGCTACAGCCCCAGCAACGTGTATCCAGGGTCGTCCCAACAACATATTGTAGGATGCAGATATATCCAGTACGTGAAACTCGACATAAAACCATGTAGGCCCCATCTGTAGATAGAGATTAGTCTCCCCAATAGTATCTCTCTGAGACCCGTCAAATGCTTTCACATTCATAGTCCCTTCTCGTATCTCATGTAAGCCTTTGCCTAACCACTTCAGTGTCGTCAGTGGGAAAATGTTAAGTCTAGATCCTCCATAGATCAGAACCCTGGCAATGAACTTGTCTTCGCACTGCACTGTGATGTGCAGTGCCCTGCTGTGATTCAAACCCTCAGGTGGCAATTCGTCTTCGTGAAAGGTGATTTTGTGGCTTTCCAGCACCTGTCCTACCATATTGGCCATTTCTCCACCAGTGATGTTGTTAGGTACATATTCTTCAGTTAACACATTCAAAAGAGCATTCTTATGTGCCTCTGAATTTTGTAGTAGTGACAGGATAGATATCTGAGCGGGAGTCTTGTTCAAATGATCAACGACTGAATACTCTCTCGCTTGTACTTTTATCTAGAGGTAATCTGGGCTAATTTCAATTACGGGCGATTTACTGGCAGCCTGCTTACTAGATTCTCCCAAATGTTCTGGCAGATAAACCCTTCCCGTTCTAGCCATCCCTTGTGTAGTGCCGGATTCTTCAATTTTTATCTTTCCTTTTCTTCTATCTTCAACCATATAATCCCAGGGTACACCATTGGTACTGAAGGGCAGTGTGGTTGACATTGTCACTGTGAAAGGGGTGGCTACTTCCACCTCAAATAGAACAGGTGCAGCTGTAGGCGGTGCTACCTCAACTTCAAATGGAACTGACGTGGTTACCTCAACCTCAACCGGCGGCTGTATCTGCACTATAATAGGATTGAGCGTGACTTCGGGTTTCTTAGGATCGTCTCCATCTTTGATAAGTCCAATCGATCCCTCGGGATCCCATTCTTCATTCCTCTCTATCACATTGATACCTCCATCCCTATGATCTGGGAGGGGGTTGTTGCGGACGTTAGGTGTAGCTTCCTTTGCCTGGATGACCTTATTATTAATCAAGGTTTGGATCTTATTTTTCAGTGGCCGGCACTCGTCAGTGGTGTGCCCTTTCATACCGGAATGATATGCACATGTTTTATTTGTATTGACCCATTGAGATGAATTTTCCATGGCCACAGCAATAATAGGGGTAACGTAACCAGCAGCCTTCAGCCTTTCATACAATTGGTCAATGGGTTCAGCAATGGTGGTGTATTGTTTGGGTGGTTTACGGTCAAAGTTAGGTCGGGGTCTCGGGTAGTTTGGACGAGTTGGAGGTGATTGAAAGTAAGATGGTTGGGAGTTATAGGTATGGTAAGCAGTGGCTGGTTGGGAATATCTGGGAGGTGATGGTTGATATGTAGGTGGAGGTATTTGGTATGTGAGTGGATTTTTGGGTCCTTGGGCAACCATTAATGTTCCCACATCCTTCTTCTTCGGTATACCACCTGATTGCAATGCTTTATTCCTGGCCTGCAGTGCCTTGAAATTTGTCACCATACTGCTATTAATGCCCACTTTAATCCTTTCTCTGAGTTTGATGATATCGGAGAACTTATGGTTTTCAATTACCATCAATCTTTTATAATATTGTGGATCTTGTTCCCTGACACATAATTTGTTCATCTGTTCCTCGTCCAATGTCGGTCTGACCTTGGCTGCTTTTGATCTCCAACGAGTAGCATACTCGCGGAAGGTCTCAGTTAGCTTCTTCTTTGAGTTCTGGATATAGAATACATCCAGCGCATTTTCCGTATTAAACCTGAACCTGTCCATGAAGTAGGACTCCATGCTCACCCAGTTGGCCCACTTCTTAGGATCCTGGCTTATGTACCAGGACAAGGCATCTCCGGTAAGACTCCTCATGAAGAGTTTCATTCGGACTCTTT
Organism: Nicotiana undulata; assembly: GCA_005239495.1. Lineage (NCBI taxonomy): Eukaryota > Viridiplantae > Streptophyta > Magnoliopsida > Solanales > Solanaceae > Nicotiana > Nicotiana undulata. The sequence continues at coordinate 62,835 of ML297732.1, forward strand.
AATCTTCTCCGACCCCCACGAGTTTGTCACAATAGGTCCTTAGATGAACTGTGGGATCACCTGTTCCATCAAACATTTAGAACTTGGGAGGTTTGTAACCCTCCGGCAGTTCTACATCTGGTTGTATGCATAGATCTTCGTAGTTCAGACCTTCTATCCCTATAAATTTCTTGAGCTCCTCAGCCATGTTCTTAATGAGCAGGTCCTTCTCAGCGGATTCCGGTGTATAGGATATGGGTTGACTGGAGTGAGGTAGGGTTTCCACGTATATAGGGTTGTTTTGGTGACCGGGAGTTTGGGTATAATGGTGATCATTGGTGGAGTTCTGGGGTTCGGGAATAATTTGTGGGGTATTTTGTGGAGTATGGTAGGTGTTTTGCTGATATTGTGGAGGGATAGTTTTATTCTGTGGTGGGGTTGTATAATGGTGAGGTGCGAGAGGATTCTGTGGGTGCTTGTTGGGTGTGCTTTGAGGTAGTACGGGGTTCTGGGCGTTTGAGTGGTTGACGTTTGGGATGTTGAGTGTGAGGGAGAGGTTTGCTAAGCTCCGAACCTTCTCGAGCTCACCTTGAAGTTCTAGTATTTTCTACTCAAGCCGTGAAACCGCTTCATTTGGGACCTGAGTACCCCGACTATCGGAAGTTTCCTCATGTTCAACATGTGTATTGTTATCTTTTCCGGTACCGTTCAAGTCATCCATTTTTGCTTTTCCTTTGCCTTTTGGTGGACTAGGAGGAGGAGAAGATGGAGGGCCCCTGGATCTTGTGTAATAAGCTGATGATGCCAGTATGCGCGAACCAACCTTTGGGGAATGGGAATAATTAAAAAATAAAGAAAGAAAAAACAAAAGGTAGCCAAGTAAGTAAGAGTTCTGAGAAGAGTATTTGCAGTATTTAAGCACATTTTGCGGGTATGTAAACTCGTGTCCTAATTTGGGAACCTCATTGTGCCCGAGGTAGGCCTAGTGACAAGTTGTTTTGGAGAACTTAAATGCCAATAATTTCCTCATTTCATTAATATAAAAATAGATGAATCCAACACGACGCTAAGATAATAAAAGATAAGCCACTACTGGCACTTGCCCTTATTACATTTAGAAAAGCAAAATAAATCTAATCTACTTGGTCTCAGAAGGACCTTCCCCAAGCTTGATTTTTCTGACTCCTTCGAACAGGTTCCCCAGTTCGCGCAGGCCCAATAGCAGGTAGACCCTTGCTAGATGTCCTCATCCGCTTCCTTCAGCATTATGGCAGTCGGCAACCCTCTTTCTTATCTTTTCTTCCAGCTCCATCAAACCCTTCTCAAGATATTCTGCCCTTTCATTGGAGGTGATAGCCATCTCCCTCCATTCATTGATCAGTCTCATGTTTGTCTCGTGAATCTCCTGATGTTTAGTCTCGGAGTCATGAATCCTCTTGCGTAATTTGTTGTACTTTACTTGGGTCTCAGCATCTTCATCTATGACCATGTTTCCCCGACCGATTCCTGGCTCCACTACCCCAACTATGTTGTCCTCCAACCATGCCGGGTAGAAGGGTGCATGTCCCGCATGGTACCTGTCTGCCTCGATGGTTCACTTCTCTACAATAATCTTGTAGTGCCACATATGCTGAGCTTGGCACCTGTAAGGGATGTCGTCATCCTACAAATTTGCTCGGAAATGAATCATCTTCGCGACCCGTGGTATGACCTGCTTCCTGCCTGCTTGTCTCATTACCCTGATGGGAACATAGGGGTATATCCCCCTTAACCCAATCAACACCAAGTGAGGAGCGTCCCTAGACCTGATGATGAACTCGACAGTAGGGAACCATTCAAACATCCACTTGACCTGATCCTCAGTCAAGTTTTCGAAGAACTCCACCCATTCCTTAGAACTTTCGGGTTGAGTAAACCTGTCCAGGATATAAGTCATCATCTTAGGGTGGTGGAAGGATATGTGATCATTCCACGCCCTTCGTGGAAACTCCTGAGGATATTGACCCTTTTGGAGATGCTCTAGTAACCAAATCTGAAACAACAGATTACAACCTTCGAAATGTTTGAACCCCTTTTGACAGCGGTCCAAAGCCCGGTAGATGTCCCTCGATTCCTTCCATTGGAGTTTTGGCTACCATAGCTAGTCTAGTGTGAATTCTATCCTCTTTCATTGGGAACACTATCATGCCCAGGAAGCAAAGAACGAACACGAAAACTCTGCGGTGGATATGACCCAAGTAAGTGATGGAAAATTCATCATGTAAAATACGGTAGGACTTGCTTTGACTGTATCTTTCATACAAGTAGTCAAAGGGTACATAAGATTTCTTTAAGCACTCCAAATCAGCTTTCTTCTTCAGACCCATCATCTTTAAAAATCCCTTACCAGTGCGATTTTCAGGCACTAATAAACCAGGACTGTCCCAAGCTATCCCAGCAAATCCCCCTATTTCTTCTAGGAGCGGGGTCATTTCTATGTTCCCAAAGCGAAACACAGACCTTTCACTATCCCAGAACATAGTTGCGACTTCAATCAACATGTTGTTTGGTTGGATGTCTAACAAGGAATGCAAGTTTCCCAGGACTTTTCTCACATGTTTCTTGTCACTTGAGGAAAGATCTTCCCACCAGTCCAGTAGCAGTGGTGGTATATTGCGGACCATGCTGAACCTGGGGACCTCGTGCCTCATTTTCTGCAAAACAAAGAAGGTTAGGCCCTTTTCCCCCACCTGATTCGACTATTTATACATCCATGATTAGCATATTGGCATTTAGTTCTCCAAAGTTAATGCACAAACGTGGTTGCGTCCGTTGGGATTATGAAAACCCCGGTGGAATTTTGGATAAGGTTTGTCTTAAGGGGTTATTATGTGGACAACACATTAACCCAGCTAAGTTTGACCGTGATCCATGTAAAGTTATAATCTGAGTAAGGTTACTATGGTGGTCTAGACTGGTACCCTCAAGCGGACAACTTGAGGGGGAAAGGCACGGAACCGTCGATTGCACCGTTGATCGACTAGTTTTACCGCAAATAAGCCTTTCCGAATTTAAAGGTTGATATATAGGAAGAGCGTAACCACTCATCAAGCGTTGCTATAGGATTGATTACGCACGAGTGGAATATGATGTATGAGCATGATTTATGCAACAGTAAATAGCATGTTGTCACGTATTTGCACGTTAGATAAGCAATAAAGACGATATTAAATAATTGAAATATAGTTGAGAAAAGAAAACAAGGAGACAAGTTAGTTTCGTAGTAAAGGAAATCATAAATGCTTGAGAATAAACAATTAAGTTCACACAAAAGGAAAGGGAAAGGGTGAACATGTATCAACAGAATAAAGCATGCTTAGACTAATTCTCAAAAACAAATTTTTCATGGTAAGAGCTTAAAGAAATCCCTAGCAGAGTCGCCATGCTGTCGCGCCCCATTTTTCATCGCGGATTCTAGGTTTCGACATCTTTGGGTATCAACACACACCGTGAATCGCACCACGTGAAACGCACCCGCGATTTACAACATGTTTACTATTATTATTTGAAGTGATGGTCGAGTCACGTGAAACGCATACTCGAATAGGGATTATGTATCGTGACCATGCCACGGGAACCGTAACCATAGTCACGATGTTTAATTATTAGTCGCGCCTAAAACATGTTACGATGTTTATGAATTACTGTCCTAGACTAATTTGACATTTGTTGTGGGGCTGCGAATTATAGAAATCACTTGTGGGTAAGTGTACAAGTATTAATTGATTCTAATTCTTTGGACCTTTGTTGCATGGGAGTTCACTTGAAAGTCAAATTCACTATGCTAAAATACGACCTAATTTAATGAAAGAAACTGAGCCCCACACAAATCCCTTCTAGGCAAGCTTTTATGCTTAGATATTTTTTAAAGACGGAAGCCCAATAACTCTATTAGCGCCTTTTGCAATTCAATATCAAATACAAATCAGCAACAGTTACACAAAGTCCTAAATATCAACAAATGAATAAGCAGCTTATATGGCTAGTTCTTAACTCAAACTCAATTTCGCAGAAAATCATTACTTTCACGATCATAAAATCACTAGCCGTGATGGCACCTAGCTCGACCTACTAGGTAAGCCAACTAACAGACAATACAAGTCAAAAGGAATTATAGGAAGATAATGAAGAAGTATCTGAACTTTTACAAATTACACAAGAACTAGTTGTACAAATCAAGAGATTCTAAGACTTTGAATTTACAAGCTGAGACAAATAATTACACGATATGTTAAAAGCTACATAAACAGATTAATAAAATCTAAAGCCATCAAGGACAAGTAGTTCTGATATCCGTAATGCACGAACATTTTCAGGGTCAGCTCCCAACATCACCAGCAGCTCCGCTCCATAAGTCTGCACACAAGGTGCAGAAGTGCAGTATGAGTACAACCGACCCCATGTACTCAGTAAGTATTTTGCCTAACCTCGTCGAAGTAGTGGCGAGGATTTTTAGTAAAAAGATTCTTACTAATAAAGATCTGTACCGAAATATAGCAATAGAACTATACTGCAGTATGAAAGAATAGAATACATGAAACGAATGTACAAAACAATAACAGAGTACTAGAAAAAATCACAATTCAACAGGTTCAACATCTCACCCCCAATCATTTCCTTAGAGCGCAAACTAATAAATCACAATAATCACCTCAAAACTTTCATAGTGTGAGAAATACACTCATGACATCAAATTCAACGGCACGACAACATCCTTCATGCATTTATCTCATCCTCACCAATTATGCGTAAAACAATACCAACCGAAAGGCAGAAATGTCGATAGCAGAAATTACAAAGTAAGAAATATGCAAGTAGCAATGAAGAACGAGAATGTACTTAAGAATATCATTAACTGACTAGGCAGAAAGCTTAGAGGTAATGACAACTATTAGGTAAAGGAATGTAACTTCAACTAACTAGCATGATGAAAAGATATGACAAACAAGGAAGAGAACACATGATCTTTAGGAGTTAACAAGTAGAGACATGAACGATTAACATAGAAGAAGACTTATACTTAAGTGCAACAAAACATATGACATGGATGCAATCATAACAGCAGGAAGTAGGCATGATATTGGCAAGTTAATAAAATAGAAGACATGGGTAACACGACAGCAATTGTGACAGAGGATAAAGACAGAACAGTGATGAAAAATCACATAAGAACCAAGAATACGACAATAACAATTCCAGGTAGAGACATAAAGATATCTGCAAGAAAAGGATAACACAACATAATGCATGTATCTCGTCCTCCCTTGCACGGAAACACCCTTCGTGCCATGAACTCGCAATAACATGAAAGCATAATAATATGAATGCAATGGCACGGAATCACCCTTCTTGCTTTTACTCATAAATGTTATGGCACGACATCACCCTTCGTGATTTTTCTCTCAATAATATGTCACAACATCACCCTTCGTGCTTTTAATCTCAATGATATGGCACGGCATCACCCTTCGTACTTTACACTCTCCTCACATGATAATGTATATACAATGGCACAGCATCACCCTTCGTGATTTACACTCTTCCTTACCAAACATGTGTATAACAATGACCACAAGGCAAGGAACATAAATAGCATCACGAGGAGTGTTTAAACGAATAATCAAAACGAATCTCAATCACAACCTTCCAAGCCAACAATGGTTCAATAAACCCGCAAGAACCTTATTATTCAAGTATTTCCACAAATCTCACGAATAATCTACAACTCAAGTATAGAATCTAGTACGTCAAGAATATCGGCCTTAGCAATATATTAATGATTACGCATAGTGATGACCGAGCTAAACACATCAATGTATTCTCATAATTCCATCACATTTGATCAAGTTACAATAAGCTAAGTCTTAGTCCTAACAGTTAATACTATGTTCGTAGTATCTAGGGTTCTAGTAAGGCATGAAGAAAGAAGATCACGTGAATTTACAAGACACAATTTAGAACATAATTTACCCCCGAGCATGGTTAAACCTGGCACATGCATATATGATCATCACCTCATATATGTATCACCCCCGCATGTAGCAAACAATGTCAAATAGTAGGGAAAATTCCCTCAACAAAGTTAGGCAAGACACATACCTCAATTCGGCTAATTCAATACTCAACTTAGCTTTTCCTTTACAAGATTCACCTCCCCGTAGCCAAAGATGACTTAAATACATCACACAATGCAAGGAAAAATAGTTTCAATTAATAAAGTTGTGATTTTTATTCAATTTCTAAAAAGTCAACCACCGGGCCCACCCGGTAAAACCCGGGTCCAAGGGCGAGTCATGACGACTCCTAGCCTCACAAGTCCAAATATGTATTTTATTTCCAAATCTGATTCCTATACGACTCTCAAATCCCAAATTTTTGTTTTCAAAGTTTTGACAAAATTCCTAAATTTTTCCTTAGATTTCTCATGAATTTGATGAATCTTGAGTAAAATCATGAAATGTAGTTGAGAATTGATTAGAGGCACTTACCCAATGATTTGGTGTGAAAATACCTTCACAAAATCGCCTTTCATAGAAACTAGGGTTCAAAATATATCAAAATGAAGCTAAGTCTCGGAATTCTCAGCATTTAGCAGGCTGCAGATGTCGCATTTGCGACAGGGGGTTCGCAAATGCGACCCCCGCAAATGCAAATAAATTATCGCAAACGCGAACTGGAGGATTTCTACTCAGGTCGCATTTGCGACCAAAAGCTTCGCAAATGCGAAAAGGGGGCCATCGCAAATGCGAGAAATTCTTTGCAAAAGCGGACTCTAGCCAAGCAGCTCAGGTTCGCAAATGCGAGGCTAATTTTCAAATGCGATAGCCGTATTTGCGACCAAAACATCGCAAATGCGATGACACAAGAACAAACACTCAAAATTTAAACAAAAACAATCTGAAACCAATTCGGAACTCACCGAGCCCCCGAGGCTCCAACCTAAACACCCAAAATGCATGAAGATCAAAGGAAACTTCAAGAACTTCTGGAATCACAACCAAACGTCTGAACCATATCAACTCAACTCCAAATGGCGTAAAATTTTGCATACAAGTTCTACATGACGAGACGAACCTACTCGGGGCTTCAACTCATGTGTAACAACCACGAAACGAAGAATCGCACTTCAAGTCAAAATCAATGAACTTTGGAACTTCAATTCTACAACCGATGTCGAAACCTTTCAGAACAGGTCCGATTGACCTCAAATTTTGCGCACATATCACATTTGACATTACGGACCTATTCCAACATCCGATATAGGAATCTGACCACGATATCAAAAAGTCCACTCCTAGTCAAACTTCCCAAAAATCTAACTTCCGTCATTTAAGACAAATTCAACTACGGACCTCCAAATTACAATTCGGACGCGCTCCTAAGTCAAAAATTACCCAACGGAGCTAACGGAACCCACGAAATTCCATTACAAGATCCAATACTAAAAGGTCAAACTTGGTCAATTCATCCAACTCAAAGCTTAAATCTTGAAGTTCATTCTGTATTGGTAAAAAATATAGCCTCATACGTGTACAAATTTTGGATGACTCAGCCAACAAGGTGGACTAAAACATCACACGTGGACACGGTATAAAAAGGTACGGTCAATACAAGGAATTATCCACGAAAAGATCATTAAAGAAGAAGAGACACGGTCACAACGAATCCGAACGCAATAATGGGCCGACTCGAAGATTAGCAATCAATGTCTTGTACGTTATGTAACTGCTAAAATAACAGTTAATATTCATCATTGTAACGCCTCATAAATGTAATAATTAAGCATTAAATAGGCTATCATGACAGAAATACAAACGTTGTACTAGGAGAACATCCCTATAAAAGGGATAAAAATGTAACAAACGGGATCATCTGATTTCTGGGATACTAAGCTATTTTATTCTTTATTTTACTAGTTCGATTATCAGTAACCCGAGTTTATCCTAAATTAAGCTTTAGTCAAAAGATCTTATTTTTTGGTTAAACAAATTAGTTCCGTTACCGGGAATATGATAATCATCATTTTCGCTATCAATTGATATCCTTAAAATCATGTCGAATCTCAACAACAACAACAACAACAACGTCAGGAACAATGACGACAACAACCCGCAAAGAAGTGAAACCCCGGTTTCAACTCCTCCTCGAGGAACTCCACGAGCTTCGAGGGAACCATCTCCTAAAAGAGCTAACAATCGTAACAATAATGAACAACCGGTGGAATCAGATCAAATAAGGAAAATGATTGTTGAATACGTGGGACAGGCTTTGCGAGAATTTGCAAGAGGATTACCACAAGTACCTCTAGTACCACCAACATTGCCTCTGAATAATACAATTCTAGTAGAAGATTTGCAAGCGGGGTTAACAAATTCAACCAGGAATGAAACTCTCAATACACTTCCTGAAACACGACCAGGTACGACTAGTAATTCAGAATTACAAAATTTATTATTAACCATGCAGAAGCAGATGAAAGAACAAAACGATCGCATCGAGCAAACCCCTGATGTTCCACCTATTATCAAAGGAATTGACGTCGATAGGTACTCTAAACAACCTTGGAAGCCAAGTGCAGCCCCATTACTTATACTCAAGAAGTTTAGAATGCCTGATATCCCCAAATACGACGGAACAACCGACCCACGTGACCATGTTACTGCTTTCACCACTGGAGTAAAAGGCAATGATTTGACAAAAGAGGAAATAGAATCAGTCCTTGTCAAAAAATTCGGAGAAACACTCACGAAAGGAGCCTTAACCTGGTATTCTCTTCTCCCTGAAAACTCTATAAATTCTTTTGCTGAACTTGCAGATTCGTTTATAAAAGCACATTCTGGTGCACAAAAAGTTGAAAAACGAATGGAAGATATATTCAAGATAAAGCAAGGAGACAAGGAATTGCTCCGTGAGTTTGTAGACAGGTTTCAAAGGGAAAGAATGCAACTACCAAGGGTGCCTGAAAACTGGGCGGCCATGGCATTCAGAAGCAACTTGAACGAGAAAAGTTCAGAAGCCACGAGACGACTCAAAGAAAGTCTAAGAGAATTCCCAACCACGACATGGAATGACGTATACAACAGGTACAGTACTAAATTAAGAATTGAAGAGGATATAATCACACGATCAAAAGATGAAGAATATCACAGAACAAGGGGCCAAGAATCAGAGAAAAAGTCAGGTAAAAATAGGTATGATCCTTACTTAGGACCCTCGAGACGTGACCTACGTCCCAGGTTCGAAAATACAAAACCTTCAGGAAGAGATACAAACTCATCCTCATCTAGATCCAGGAGAGATCGAGATGAACAATTCCGGGATATTACCCGAATTGGACACCATAACTTTAATGTAAGCAGCACTGAGCTCGTCTCAATACTAAGAAGTATGGGAGACAAAGTTAAATGGCCGAAAGAAATGCGTTCTAATCCTAACAGGAGGAACCTCGATCAATGGTGTGAATTCCATAATGATCACGGCCATAGAACGGCAGACTGTAGATATTTTCAAGGTGAAGTAGAACATCTATTAAAACAGGGTTATTTAACAGACTTGTTTAGTGATAAAGGTAAACAGTCATATATGAAGAACAGGTAGGAGCCACCGAAACCACCCTCCCCAAAACGGACTGTTAATGTCATACATGGAGGAGGAGAAGAAGTAAACGGGATAATCTGCCAGCTAACCTCAAAAGTCACGAACACCCACGGAAAGTGGGTTCGAGAAGAAATGAGGGAAGAACGAATATCTTTTGACGACACAGACTTTGGTGGATTAATACTTCCACACAATGACGCGCTGGTAATATCCTTACTCATTCATGACACTAACGTTAAAAGGGTGTTGATTGATCCAGGCAGTTCAGTCAATATTATTTTGATGAAAGTCATGGAAGAAATGCTAGTAGAAAACACAATGATTCCAAAAGTTCGAGCCATATCTAGGTTCGACAATTCAACAGTGATAACTAAAGGTGATATTGAACTCAACACTTACGCTGAGGGAGTCATCAAAAATGCAAAATTCCAAGTCATTAACACCGAAATGGCTTACAACGTCATCCTGGGAAGACCATGGATTCATGATATGGAAGCAGTCCCATCTACTTTACATCAAGTAATAAAATTCCCTTCCAAATGGGGAATAAGGCAGATCAGGGGTGATCAGCAAACCTCGAGGAATATTAATTCAATAACTCCTAAAAATAAAAGAGACGCGGAAGAAACAACGAATTGTCAAACAAAGGCTCATTAACCAACAGAATGAGCCAGAACATGCGGACGTAGACTCCATACCAGATTTCATTCATGAATCAGAAGAAGAAGAACATATCAAAACAATTGCTGAAGAACTCGAGGCTGTTCCCATATCAGAACAAAAGCCCGAAAGGAAACTTTACATTGGCGTAAAATTGTTAGAAAGATCAACTCCAGAACAAAAAGGTATGTTTGTCAATTATTTAAAGGCTAACGAGGATTGTTTCGCATGGTCCCATTCGGATATGACAGGTATCCCACCAGAAGTGATGACTCACAAGTTAAACGAAGATCCATCGTTCGTACCTATTAAACAAAAGAAACGAAAACAAGGATCTTTCAAGAATCAAGTGATCGATGAAGAAATTCAAAAGCTTTTAAATATAGGGTCGATACGATAGGTAAAGTATCCTGATTGGCTAGCTAACACCGTAGTAGTACCCAAAAAGAACGGCAAATGGCGGGTATGTGTCGATTATACTGATTTAAATAAAGCATGTCCTAAAGATTCATTTCCCTTGCCACATATAGATCAAATGATCGATGCAACCGCGGGTCATGAATTGTTAAGCTTTTTAGATGCATATTCTGGTTATAACCAAATCAAAATGGACCCCTTGGATGAAGAAAAGGCTTCCTTCATTACTAACCGGGGGACCTATTGTTATAATGTTATGCCCTTTGGGTTAAAAAATGCATGTGCCACTTATCAAATATTAGTGACAAAAATGTTCCAAGAACATTTGGGTAAACCAATGGAGGTGTACATCGATGATATGCTTGTAAAGTCAATACAAGCAGTAGATCATCTGCAACATCTCTCTATCACTTTTGATATTTTACGCAGGTACAATATGAAACTCAACCCAGAAAAATGTGCCTTCGGAGTACAATCTGGTAAGTTTTTGGGATTCCTTGTGTCTAACAGGGGAATAGAGGTAAATCCAGCACAACTAAAAGCTATAGAAGAAATAGCTGAAATCTTGAGAAATAAAAAAGAAGTCCAAAGATTGACAGGAAGAATAGCAGCTCTAGGAAGATTTATTTCTAAATCTTCTGAAAAAAGCTTTAAATTCTTTGCAATTCTTAAAAAGCAAAATCAGTTCAAATGGACTGAAGAATGTCAACAAGCTTTAAAAGACTTGAAGGTATACTTGTCAAAACCACCATTGCTATCAAAGTCAAAAGAAGGAGAAAGATTATACATCTACCTGGCTGTCTCAGAAATTGTTGTAAGTGCAATACTGGTAAGAGAAGAAAGAGGTAAACAATCTCTCATTTATTATGTAAGCAAAAATTTATTAGATGCAGAGACTAGATATCTACATTTAGAAAAATTAGCTTTAGCATTAATAATGGCATCAAGAAAATTGCGTCCTTATTTTCAATGTCATCAAATTACTGTCGTAACTTCATATCCTTTAAGGAATATTTTGCATAAACAAGAACTGTCAGGAAGATTAGCCAAATGGGCCATAGAATTAAGTGAACATGATATAACATATCAACCTAGAACTGCAATTAAGTCACAAATATTGGCCGACTTTATAGCTGACTTTAGCAGCAACATTACTCCCGAAGTAGAAAAAGAATTGCAACTTTTCAATGGTATAAACCCAGGTCAGTGGACCCTATTTACAGATGGCTCATCTACTATAAAAAAAGCAGGATTAGGTATTGTCCTAATATCACACACGGGTGAAAAGATACGACAAGCAATCAAATGTTATCCAATAACTAAAAATGAAGCAGAGTACGAGGATGTTATTGCAGGTTTAGAATTGGAACGAGAGTTGTCAATCGAACAAATCAAAATCAACAGCGATTCTCAACTGGTGGTAAATCAAATACAGGGGACTTACATCGCTCGAGAAACTCGAATGCAACAGTACTTAGAGAAGGAACGAGAACTTATGAGACAGTTCAAAATGTGGGAAATAACACAGATACCTAGAGAAGAAAATGCTGAAGCAGATGCATTAGCCAACCTCACAGCAGTTACGGACGTAACCAATAAAGACAACATTATCGCCGTACACCTCTTCCATTCGACAGTCGATCACAGCAAGAATGAGATATCTTACAATAATCTAACTTGGGATTGGAGAAACAAAATTCTTAACTTTTTGCAGAACGTATCGTACCTGAAGACAAAAAGGCAGCTCAAGCGCTCCGCCGCAAAGCAGCGAGATACTGTTTAGTTCACAGAACCTTGTATCGCAAAATGTTTGGAGGACCCCTAGCTAAGTGCCTCAGACCTAATCAGGCGGAGTTCGTGATAAAAGAAGTCCATGAGGGCCACTGTGGAAATCACGCAGGTGCAAGATCTTTGGTAAAATCCTTAATCAGAGCAGGATATTACTGGCCCAAAATGGAAGAAGACGCGGAAAATTTCATATCAAAATGTGATAAATGTCAGCGGTTCGCTACTAAAACGCATCAGCCAGCTGAATTGTTACATTATATTATATCACCATGGCCCTTCATGAAATGGGGAATGGACATAGTAGGACCTCTTCCCCCAGCTAAAGGCCAGGTACGGTTCCTACTTGTACTTACTGATTATTTCACAAAATGGGTAGAAGCAGAAGCATTCAAACAGGTGCGGGAAAAGGAGGTTAAGAGTTTCTTATGGAGAAATATAATATGCCGGTTTGGAATTCCAAAGGAGATCGTGTGTGACAATGGCCCATAATTTATAGGCTCTCAAATCACAGAATTCTTCGACAACTGGAAAATTAAACGGATTACATCAACACCATATCATCTCGTAGCTAATGGACAAGCAGAATCCACGAACAAAATCATCATCAATAATATAAAGAAACGGTTAGACAGAGCCAAAGGCAATTGGCCCGATGAATTACCAGCGGCAGTATGGGCATACAGGACTACATCAAAAATAGCTACGGGAGAAAGTCCTTTCGCACTTGTTTATGGCGCTGAAGCATTAATACCTGTGGAAATTGGCGAACCAAGTCTTAGAGTAACGACAACTACGGAACAAACGAATGATGTCGAACTCCAAACCAATCCAGACCTACTCGAATCACGAAGAGATGCGGCCTTAATACGGATGGCAGCTCAAAAGCAAATCATAGAACGATACTACAACCGCAAAGCTCACCTCAGGTGTTTCAAAATTGGGGACTTTGTACTTAAAAAGGTCTTCCAGTCAACAAAGGAAGCATGAACTGGCAAACTAAATCCAAATTGGGAAGGTCCCTATAAGGTCCGAGGCATAGTAGGAAAAGGCGCGTACGAGTTGGAAGCCATGGACGTCAGGATCTTACCAACAAGTTGGAATGCCATCCACCTGAAGAAATACTACTTCTGAGGAAAAGAAGTACCCTCGGTCAGGTACCCCATGTTAGATTTTATCTTTGAATATTTAAAAAATTTACTAACTCTTTTAGATGATAGGCAAAAAGNCTAAGCAGTCATCATCTAAAAAGGATATATACCTTCGAGTCCGTAATATTTTCCTTTTTCATGGAAAGGACCACAAGGAAGGAATAATCAAGTGCTCGAGATCTCATTCTTCAACGCTCAAACACTTGGGGGACTGTATAATATGGAAGGCTAAAAAGAAGCAAAAACTACCAGAAGTCAGAATGCTCGAGCCTAAGAAACCATTCATCCAACAAGTCAAGTGACACGAGCAAAAGAACTGAAGACTCCGGCACGAGAATTGCGAAAGCCTACTCTAAAAACCCTCGAACCATGTTCAGGTTAGAAGGCAAAATATTAGCTACGAAAGAAGAAATGTACATCTCTTATACAAAAAACTGTTACATCTAAAACAGTTAGGGATAGAAGATCATCATCATTGTACTTAGCCAAAACTGTTGTGATTAAAACAGTTACGAAATCTTTGTACTCAAATAGAAAACTGTTATTCAAATAAAAACAGTTACGGATGAAAGATCAAAACCCTTGTATATATTCTCAAAACTGTTACATCTAAGAACGGTTACGGATTACAATACATTTCTCTCGTACTTACAACTGTTGCAAATAAAATAGTCATGGGAAAAA